>CM071932.1:36966048-37123461 GCA_016081115.2 Rehmannia glutinosa | reverse complement strand
AGACTTGACTTACCTCGTTAATGTCTCAAATTCATGATGTATTCCATGTTTCTATGTTGAGAAAATACGTTGCAAATCCATCTCATATTTTGAAATACGAACCAGTAAAATTAAAAGCTGACTTGAGCTACGAAGAGATACTTTCGGAGATATTGTTCACGAGAAGTAAAGAAACTTCGGGAATAAGGAAATCCCATTAGTTAAAGTACTTTGGAGGAATCAATCGAGTGAGGAAGCTACTTGGGAAAGAGAAGACGAAATGAGAGCTAAGTACCCCGATCTATTAGGTAAGTAAAATTTCGAGGACGAAATTTTTATAAGGAGGGAGGATGTAATACCCGAGTCTTAAACTGCTCACTGGCCAATATAGTTCATGTATTACATTTGGGTGATGTGCTATTTGCATAATATGATTATTTTATGATACATGACTAATTTTATAATTTTAGAACTCAGTTATAGTGGTTAGCCGTCGGATTACTAATTTAAGTAGTTAAAAAAAGTATTTATTTATCGGACTATTAGAAGCTAGCTATTAAGTTACACGTGGTAGCTATTCAAAGAGTTACAAGATTACACGTGGTAAATTAGGGATGAAAGGTGGCATCAACATGTACATCGGAAAGTATAAGATGTGAATAAATTAAGTATACGGATTAATAAAACACTCGAAGACTAGACGGATATTAGTTGGGAATTGAAACATGTATTATGTGAAATTAATAATAATAATAATAATAATAATAATAATAATAATAATAATAATAATAATAATAAATCATAATGATAAACATATCAGGTGGTTTTCCCCTCATCCATTATGTATGCAGATGACATTGTGATTATGTGTGGGGCATCCTCGGCGATTACGTGCCATTATTCGAGATACTTAACCTCTATGCCGACATGTCGGTCAGTTTTTCAATCCTAATAAATCTAAAGTTTTTTTTGGAGGCCGGGTTTCCAATCATGTGCGAGGTCGTATTCGGACGATTAGTGGGATGCATATGGGCGCTTTCCCTACAATCTACTTGGCGCCCCCATCTTCAAGGGTGTGCCCAAAGTGGCCACCTTCAATCCATTTTCGACAAGATTATTTTCAAGTTCGAGAAGGTGGAAAGGTTACGCTCTCTGTCTATTCTTTGGCGCATTTGTTTGGTGAATCGGTGATTACCGGCTCCTTTGTGCACACGATGATGGTATACAAGTGGCCCGAACTTTGTTACATCAAATGGAAAAAGCAATGCGTAATTTCATCGGGTCGCGATGTGAACTCGAAAGGATCTGTGGTGGTTAATTGGAGCCGTTGTTGCATGCCGCGGGCGGAAGGCGGTTTGGGCGTACGGTCTATTGTGGTCGCCAACAATGCTTTCCTTATGAAGTTGGGATGGAAGATTATGACTTCAAACTCTTTGGTTTACAACATCCTCCGTGGCGTTTCTTGGCTTGATGGATCTCCACGCCGTTCTTTCATCCCCTCTTCCATCTCGGAGAGAATTCGACCTATGATCTCGGGTTTCTTGGAGAATCAGCCATTTGGATTCCGGATGCAATTCCGAGTTCGATCTAGGCTGGATAATTGGTTGGGTTACATCATTCTTGATAGGATTGGGATTCTGAGGAGTCACGAGGCACTTATTTCGACATCGCATCTCGGATTATTTTTATGATGGGACATGGCACTTTACTTTCTCATTCATTGATGTTTATTTGGATATGGTCCGAGATATTGTTAGATTCCCCATCGCTCCGGTAAAGATCGGATACATGGGTGTGGCTTCACTCGATGATGGTTGTATCACCCGAAAATCGCCTACACATTTACCGTCCTCGCGCCCAACGGTTCATTGGGGTTCCCGGATTTGGTCTCCTCACATTCCGAAAGACGCGTTCGATTGTGGCTTGGCGGGCTATCCACAATCGTCTTGCGGTTTTAGACGCGTTACTGCGTTCGCGTGGCTCCTTCCACAGGACCTCGGTTTGCGGTCTTTGTTGTGCTAACAATGAATCATTGATCATTTATTTGTCTCTTGTGGTTTTGCGAGAGCCTATGGCAATGGATTTTTGATGCCTTTAATATCAATTACTTTAGGGCTTATAGCTTTAATGAATTTAAGTGCGTTTGATGCGTTTTCATTTCGGTGATCGGTGGGCTTTCTTTGGCGCGGGCTGTTTCTTTCCGTGTTTTGGCTCATCGGGAAATCGAAATGACTTGACCCTTCAACAACAAGACTTGGACACTTTGGAGGCGGCCATCCTGCGCCTTCGTGTCCTAATGCAGTCATCTTCCTTGGAGCGAGGTTGCATGCACAATGATCAACGGGACCTCTTCTTCTTCGTAGACTTCGTGTTCTGGGTGCCCTAGACAGGCCCCGAAGATTGTGCGCGAGTCACTTGGCGAAAACCTTTGCGGGATGGATCAAAGTTAACACAGACGGTAGCGCTACGGGGCACCGGAAATCTCCACGACTTACGGTGTCTTTCGCAAATCGTAGGGGGTTTTTGCGGGTGCTTCGTGGAACGATGTGGTTTTGGTTTTGCTTTTGAGGCGGAACTTACAGCGCTATGCGGGCCATCCAATACGCGCGTCCTCGAAGGGTTGGAACCAACTATGGGGAGTCGGACTCGGTGTATGTGGTGGAGTTCTTTGCGTAAGAAATCCATTGGTGTTCCTTGGAGCCATTTGAGTATGTGGAGATACACTCTCCACCTTCTTTCTCAAATGGATTTTGTGGTCTCGCACATCTTTAGGGAAGGAAACCGGGTAGCAGATATTCTAAGCAAGTCGTCGCGGTGGATACGTGGTGGGGTTACCCCGGCGTCCATTATCCAGATCCCTCACTCGGGATTATGTTGGCACAATCGAATTATAGGTTTGTCCCTTAGTGCGTCGCATTTTCAATCTTTGTCGGCTTTTGGGCGCTTTTATCATAGGGGTACTCTTTTTCCTTCCAGGGTTTTTCCCACATAGGTGGGTTTTACCTTGGAAGGTTTTAACGAGGCCCCAACCATTCACCATATGGTCGGCTTGTGACCATTTCGTTATTTTCTTTTGTCTCTGTTATGAGGCTTTACTTTGGTTACGATCGACTTTGTGATCGGAATACTCTTTTTCATTTTTATATATATTATCGCATTTATTTAAAAATATATAGCGCTCATGTGCAAATGATCATATATAACAATCATGCTTAATAAAATATATATGTATAATCCGTATATATATTTATAACTCATAAATGTAATTATTACCCTATAATCTACATATGGTTAATAAGTGAAGTTAATATATATATATATATATGGACATACATACGTATAGATCATGATAAGGATATATGACTAATTGGCAAAGAGTATATATATATATATATATATATATATATGCAAGTAATATATAGATACATTACGTGTTAGTCCATATACCAAACACCAAATCATATAATCATATATTTAATTGGCATACATTTGCACCGACTTTGACTGCCACCATCTTAGCAAAGAAAGGATTGATATTAACAAATATATATAGCTTAATTATGGGTTTCACACACACCTACAAAAACATGGCTGAAATACAAAAGTAGATTGAGAGACAAGATACAACTTATCCAGGAATCAATTGGTAAGGTCTCCAAGACTCTCTTTTTGTTCTTTTTGTATAATTCATGTATCATATATTGGTAATAAAAGGTTAATAAGATTTTGATGTTATATTTTACAATTAAGCGAACCCCGAAGCTTATAAACGATAATCAATCGTAGTAAAAGAAATAAAAATAATAAGAAATAATATCCGTATAAATTGTTTCTGTTATGATAGACAAGGGATAAAATTATAATTATGTTTAGTTTTGGAAACTCTATACGTGGGAAATAGTTTGTTTAACATTACAAAAAAAAAAAAAAAAAAAAGAAAGAAAAGGGCCAGGGAATATAAATCATCCAAGTACCAAAAAATATGAGATCTTAGATTTGATTTACCAGATGAAGATAAATGGGAAGAGTCTAACCCATAGAATAATGAAAATCAGAATTAAACTAATGAACCTCAATAGCACTTTCATCTTATAGCAAAAAGATATATTTCTTTAGTTTTTGAAGACATAGATAAAAGAGGGTTGTTGAATTACAAATATATTTCGCTTATTATAATTTTTGCATAATTTATGTTTATATTAACACTTAGATTTAATTTAAGGATATTTACCACATTCAGTAGAATTGGTCTGTTAGTTTGGAAATGAAAATGATACCTCGTGTTTTTACAGATTATTGTATATCGGCAATTGAGGAGTTATTATAACATATCTATAGGTGAGACAGAAAACTTGGTGTAAGGTAAGTAAGAATCCATCTGCAACTGTAATGCATAAACATAGTATTGTTTGAATTGATTGTATTATATGTGAATGTGGTACCTTGTTGAATATACGTGGATATTACATGTTGCATAATTGACTTGTATGATATTGCAATATGGTGCTTGGTGAGCCATGGAACATGCCATTCACGGCATTTGCATGTGCATGCATATTATAAGAGGATGTTTCGCATGCACGAAAATATTTTCTGGAAGAAAATGGTTGTTTGTTGACCACTGCTAGTGCACCGAGGCACGCTGGGCGTGCTTATGATATATGTTTAGGTATAGCAGGTGGGATACTTCCTGGTGAACACAGAGCTAGAAAGGAGATGGGCTCTTGGTGGGTCACAGGAGGATGGTCCATCTGTGAGTACCTATATGTGGCCGTGCGGGGTGGGATACTTCTTGGCGGACACAAGGGACGCAAGTAGGGGACCCTTGGCTGGGCCGCGGGAGGATGGTCCACACGTAGATCCATACTGATATTATTGGCCATTTGATTATTGCTGTGTGCAGAGCTCTTTTCCGGTGCATAGTAGTTGGGTCAGGGGCCCAAATGAAAGAAAATGATTTGAGAAAAGTATTTTGATTCATGGATTTTACATGCAAGCATTACATGTTGGAAAAACATCAATATTCTTTGGACATGCATGATTTTTACTTCTTTGAGCTTTAGCTCATGTAGTTCATGCATTGCGGTGAGCATGACAATACACGAGCACCGTTAGCTTCTTGGGCAATCTTTGGAGCTTCGTCAGGTTTTGAGGATCATGGATATGGATGACGACCCTGTCGGGCTTGTTTTGGGTTCATTTTGATTTTGCTTCGTTGTGTTTTATGAAGGAACTCATCTTTTTATAACTTTTTGAAACTGTATTGTAAAATATGTACATAAGCGTCTTGATTTGAGTTTTGGGTTTGTATATATAATCATCGTGTTTACGTACAAATAGGGTTGACTGGCCTTTTGCCTCAAAATGATAAAATCGTTGTTGCAGTGTACAGGGTTTTCGTTGATCGTCTGTTATTAAATTTAAACACAGGAAAAGATGAAAAAAAACATTTACACGTTTTAAAAAGGCTTTGTGGTCGAGTTGTTCTTATTACATTCTAATAGTAGCAATAAGGGTGGGCGTGACAATCCCCTTGTCTGACTCCTCTGGAACATGCAAAATAACCAACAGGCGTCCCATTCAACAACACTGATATTCTGGACGACCGAAGAACCACCTCCACCCAACGCACGAACGTCTCGGAGAATCCGGCGTCCGCAAGACATATAGTAAAAATCACATCTCAATGTGTCGAATGCGCCTTACGAATATCTATTTTCGTGGATCATATTCGAATCCGTGCGACCTGTAAGACATTAAACCCTTCGGATACCATGGAAATACACTCATGAATTTGTCTACCCGGATAAAACCAAACTGAGTCGGGGATAAATAGTCAGCAATAATAGAACCCAAGCGCGTAGCCAATATTTTCGTGATAATCTTGAAAAGGAAGTTGCTCATGACGATAGGGCGGAAGTTTTCAATGACATTGGCATCCTTAGTCTTAGGGATGAGCGCCATGAAGCTGGCATTCAATCCCAGAGGTAGAGACGAATTGTTAAAGAAATAGCGAACAGCGTCTGTTACCTCAGCAGATATGACATCCCAGAAATGGCGGTAAAAAATCCCATTGAACCCATCAGGCCCCGGGGAGCTGTCTGGATCCATATCAAACACCGCTGTCTGCACTTCAGAATCAGAGGGAATGACTGTTAGGGAAGCATTGTCCCGCGCCCCAACCATTGGAGTGAGCACCTGGTCGACCAGCGAGAAATCCATGGTGGAGCTCCCATTTTCCGCAAAGAGCTCCTCGTAATATGAAATAATGTGATTCCCAAGGACCGTAGCATCATCAGTGAAATTCCCTGCCACCATAAGTCCCTGAATCCCCGTGCGTCCAGTGCGAATCTGGCTACGCCGATGAAAACATGTTGTGTTACGATCTCCATCCTTAAGCCAGGCAGTTCGGGCCTTTTGCTTAAGGAATTCAACTAATGGATCGCAACATCTGTGAAAGCTTCAACTGGACGTCCAACTTTCTATCCCAGAGAGAGGAGGTATAGCCCAAAGCCTCAATATCTGCCTGAATCTGACGAAGGTGCTCCATCTGTCTGTTCACACTGCGGTTAACATCCCCAAACACATCCCTATTCTAATCTTTAATAGCATATCGCAACCGCTTGAACTTCCACATGACTCGCAATAAAGGGTTGTGCGTGTCACATGGAGAGCCCCAAGAAGTTGTAACCAAATCTCGGAATGAATCGTGGTGAATCCACATACGCTGAAAACGAAATGGGACCGGACCCCTAGTAATGGTCGAGGAGCAAGTAACCAAAATGGGGTGATGATCAGAACCAATGCGAGGAAGAACTAAGCCCTTGACCTCCTTCCAAAGAGCGAAAAAAGGGCAAGTAGCCAGGGCTCTGTCCAACTTAGCCTGAAGTAAAGATAGAGGCCTCCGTGGAGAGCACCAAGTAAATGAATTCCCCATCGTCGGAACCGCAAACAAACTGGCGTCCTCTATGAAATCCCTGAAATCCTGGCACGAGGCTTGGGAAAGAGTATCATTGCGCGAGCGTTCATGGTGCCCCAAAACCACATTGAAATCCCCAACAAGCAACATATCAGCCAGACCCAAATTCCGCAAATCCAACCATAGCTCACGTCGTGCAATGTAATCACACAAACCATGAGTAAATCCAACATGAAAAATCAAAGAACCAAATTGAACATGGAAAACAATACACTGGGTAGAAGACAAGACCTGATTAAGAATTGTGATAGTGGAGTCGTGAAGAACCCAAATGTCCGCCGCCCATTAACTCGAAAATTTTGTCCCGCAAAGTGTCAAACCCAGGCTCTGCCGATGGGAGTCGAAAATAGTCGAAAAGTCCACCTTAGGTTCACAAATAGCCATAATGGAAGGTTTATGCTTGTGACATAAAGCCTTAAGAACATTGCGAGATGCAACATTCCCGATCCCCGGATGTTCCGAGAAGATGCAATTCATTGAGAGCGGTTGAGGGGAGTCACCCATGACGATCGCCGCGGTGAAAACAGGCGTGTGGCGCATAACGAGTCGATGATTGTGGAAGATCCACGTCATCTGCATAATCTGCCCATTTTTTGGATCTTTGCGAAGTTCATCTCGTGTGGTTCGAACTTTCCGTTTCAATAGTAATGTCATGAGCGGGGGCGTCGGTCCCGACATAATTTTCTGGAGAATTCGATCTTTAGTCAATCAAAGAGTCGTCCTTAAGGCACGACTCGAAACACGAATAGGCTTCCCCAAAGGATCTTTATCTTGTGATAGGCATAATTGCGGAGGTTTAAACGGTTGTCGTCTTGGAAATCTTGACCTTGGCGATAGCCCCTGGCCGGATACTCGGTGTAGTCATCTGCGGGTTCTTGATCCTGGGATTCAATCAACAGCGCCTCGAAGGTTTTACCAAGATGGATTTTGGGGGCAAGTGACTATGGCGCGAAGGGGAGATCTACGCGCATAGTGGAACCCGTATTTCCCATTGAGTCATCAACGACCTTGTCCTTGTCTGCTGAGCAGGACGATAAACTCTATGAACCCTGGAACGCCCTCGCTGGACAGAATTGTTGCGATTATCAGGCTCCCGTGACCGTCCCTAGGCCGGTGGCGTGCGCGCATCCTTATTCGTATTACCCATCTGTGTTAAAACGACAAGAAGGCGTAGAGTGCCCCGTAACACCGCACGTCGAGCAAAATCTTTGGTAGTTTTTCATAAGTGACGGAAACAAAAGAGCATTTTCGGTGCGTTCAATCATAATATGTTCCTCCAAAGGTTTGGAGAGGTCAACATCCACGAACCCGAACAAAATGGCCCAGGAACCATCCAAAGAATCTTGATCAATCGTAATGGGTTCCCAAGAGCACTGGCAATCCCCATGATGGTATTGGGGTCCCGGTATTCAGTGAGTTCAACAATCCGCACCCAAACAAACTCAAGACCGAGCCTTGTAAGGGTTGAAGTCGAGCACCCGCGGAGATAGGCGGATAATACCAGGGTTAAGCGTCCAATTGGTGCGTTCTTGAGCGAGAACGATCTGCGCATTAAACAATTTGACACAAATGAATCCCTTGCCCGGGGGTTTCCATTCATTCTTGATGCCCCATAATTGAGATAAGCGTTTTTGTAAAAGCATGGTAGCCCATGGCTTGGTACCTTTTCCTAAAATAACCCGTCCAATTAATGAGTAGGAAAATTGAAGGCGTTCTTTGGTAAATGTTATCATCAATAGTTACGGAATAGTAATCACCTTTGCGAATGGTTTGGGGATCGGATTTTTACCGAGACCACCTTTGTAGAAAGCATTGGAATTACCGAGGCTGAGTCATGGAATCCATTTGTTTGATACACTGAAGTCTGTGTGAAAGTTGAGTCCGTCGGATGGGGTTTCTGAAACCACTGCGCAAAAGAATAAACTTGATGACCCATGTTACTAGCCGGAGGTTGTTGGGTTGACGAGTTGGGATAGCCCATGGTGGCGAGCATCCCGAAGAAGGTGAGAAGCATTCATTGGTGGACATGCAGGAGGAGTGCTCTGAGGATGGGAGACTGTAGCCAAGGGGTCATCACTCCCGGGAGGGGACCACTACGGAGGCGAGTGGCAGCCGACCTCAAGGTAGCATGGGAGGGGCGGCCCCCATGGCCATTAGGCCCATGGGAGTAAAGGGCACAAGAAGCGTTGGCGGTGATGTAGGCGCCTCCCCCTTTCTCTAGCCACATGGTGAGGGACCGCCGGGATTGTCGTTCTGCAAGGACGTCAATATGGGATGCTGCGTGGGCGCAACATTGGTTCGAGGAGGCGAGATTGCGGTGCGATGACGGATTGCTCCATGTACGAGGTTGCGGTATTGGTATGTGGTTGACGATGAGCATCGATAGTAACCTTGAACAAAGCAATTAATTTACTGGGAATAAGAGAACCTCTGCTGCTGCCGCCCGTTGATTAATCGCCGAAGTAGCGGCGTGCATGTGGTCAGCGTGAGACGGGGAGGACGTAGTCTGCTGTCTAGGGTTTGGTGGATGTGAGAAATTAGAAGTGTAAACATGCCATGGAGGCTCTGCCATGGGAGCGACTGTGGGAGACGACCAACGAGAAGAAGGGCACGGAGAATACCTTGAGGACAAAGGCAAATCTCACGTAGTGGAGGTGAGATCGCACGCCTATACTCTCAAAACCGGTTAGGTCGCGGGATTAACTATGTCCCCATTTTTACTTAAATTGCTTGAGCATGTAGTGGGTCTATCTATATGTACCTTTTGACCTCCCCTTCGCAAGTTCCTTTAATTCAATATGAGCATCACCTTCTGGAACCAGACGAATTACAAGCTTGTCGATGGCTTCCGTGTTCGTGCGGCAAAGATTTAAAGGCGGGCCGGCCCGCCCAACCCGCGGCCCAAGATGGGTTGGGTTGAGGTTGAGGTTTTCCCAGCCCGCCGCTGCCTTGGCGGGCTAGCCCGCCCCGCCCCGCCAAATGGCGGGTTTTGGTGGGTTACGGGCTGGCCCGCCCCGCCAGCCCATTTTGACAGCTCTAGGGGTAGATAGTGCAGCAGCCACTGCAGACATCGCGGGGAGGGCGGCGCACCCCAACTTTCTCCACATGCGCGGGTGCGGCGGCCATAGGAAGCGGCGACAGCGCAAATAGGACTCGGCGGGACGAGGCCCGGCCGCGCATGTGCGTGTGGCACTATTGTAGACGGCGTGGGTTGTTCTTAGAGGGGACGAATCCGACGGGATTGCAAAGACCGAAAAAGAAACCCACTTCCCGTCGTTGCTGTGATTAGCGCTGCGCGTAACGGACGTTTGCTGCTCGTGGAGAATATTATCCGAAACCCTAGTAACATTCATCTTTGATGGGATTGAGTTGAAGAACCAAAAGGTGACGTCATCAACGTGGAGTGAGAATCCACCGCTGCCATCAGAGAAGCACCAAAGATGTGTTGTGCGATGTGCAGCTGTGCAGCTTGCGACGTGCGCGATTGATCATGATGCACCAGTTTTGGTGGTGGATCAAAACTCGACGTGTAACCAAAAAAGGGCGGCTCTGCCATGGAGCAGCCGGAGGAGACGACCAGAAAAAATCAAGAAGATGGAGCCGACGGTCGTGCACTTTAGAGAGAGAAAATTTCATAGGCGCAATAGGGAACCTCGATGCTTGCCCAAATTCCTTCTGTTGATTGATCACTCTCAATTTGAAAGACCATTGAAATTAGTGTAAATCTTGTTCACTTCTGGGAGATACTCTTCCTCATCTCTAATTTTTTTATGACAACACTTGGCATTTCACCATTTCTTTTGTGAGGGCTTACTTGGATATAGTTCGGGATATTGTCTAATGCCCGCTTCCCCCGAACTCTGTGGATAAATGCGTTTGGACACACTCTATGGATGGGAGGGTTTCTTATAAGGAGGTTTACTCATTTTTACGACCTTCTCTTCCGGTTGTTAGATGGGATTCTTGGATTTGGTCTCCGTATATTTCGGAGAGGCGATCGGTGGTTGTTTGGAGAGTGATATTCGAATGCATTGTGGTTCTTGATGTCATGCACTCTTAGGGCTTTATTGGGCCGACTTTTTGTAGCATGTGTTACTCTCACACGGATTCCATTGATCATATTTTTGTTTCTTGTGTTTTTGCAGGGACACTGTGGGGCTAGATGGCTGATTCATTTGTTGTTACTCTGCATCCAACTCATAGTTTCAACGAATTTTTGATCTATGTAATGGGTTTCCATTTCAGTGACCATGTGGCTTTTTTTATGGAAAGTGGCTTTTATTTCAGGCGTCTGGCTCCTTTGGCATATTCGTAATGACATTATTTTTAATGATAACAAATGGTCGCCGGATGCGGCGTTAATTCATCTTTTGGCGATGATTTTGGAATCTACTGGTCTGGATAAGGGATGTATGAATAACACGCAAGAGGATCTCCTTTGTCTTCGTCGTCTCAAGGTTCAGGGTCGTACATCGAGGGCTCCTACTATCATTCTTGTTCCTTAGCATTTCCTCTCCCGGGTTGGATCAAAGTTAATACGGATGGCAGTGCTAATGGTTCACTTGGGCGTCTTGTGGCTGTCGGGGTATAACGTACGGCAAGGGGCTTTTTCAGGGGTTGCTTTGTTGAACAATGCGGAACGGGATATGCTTTTGAGGCGGAATTAATTGCGGTTATTAGGGCTGTCTTCTACGCCTTCAATAAAGGGTGGACGAATCTTTGGGTGGAGTCAGACTCAAGTTTTGTGGTGGATCTCTTCCGTAATCGCGCAGGTTCTATCCCGTGGCGTCTACTAGGTCATTGGCATCACTCATTGCATATGATTTCTCAAATGAATTTTGTCATTTCTCACATTTATCGGGAGGGAAATCATGTGGCGAATTCTCTTTGTAAGTTCACGGACTCCAGATGGTGGGACGCTCCTCCGGCGGACATTATACCCCTTCTCATAGATGATTATGTTGGACGTACTCAATATAGATTTGTTAGATGATTTTTGTTTCTGTGATTTTGTGTATCTTTTGGTTTTCTCTCATGGGGGTACTCTTTTCCCTCTTTGGGGTTTTTCCCACAAGGGTGGGTTTTACTCCGTAGGTTTTTAACGAGGCCCCAAACATTGCGCTACGATCGGCTTGTGATCGGGACTTTTCTTTCTTTAATTTTATTTTGATCTTATTCAAAAAATGTCATAATCTCTCGATTGTTGTTTCATCCATAACACTTGGGCACTCCTCCTCAAATTTATTATGCTTGGTGTCGATGTAGCTATAGAGTTTTGTTTCTTGCGGAACCAAGAAACTAATCTATTTCAAGCATTTGACAAGTACCATATGTACCTTCCTATCAACTCTACACCATAGTTTGAATTTGAGTATCCAATCAACTTGAATCCACCTTCTTTAGGATATCACTATCCAACTTCTTGGCTTCCCTTCAAATATCTCAGAATCTTCTTAGCTGCTGTCATATGGCTTTCCTTAGGAGAAGACTGAAACCTTGCACATACACCTACTGCAAAGGTGATGTCAGGTCGTTGGATCGGGTAGAGCAATGATCCAATAAATACTCTATATCTTTTACGATCCATTGGTTTTCCTTCGCATCCATGTCCATCTTGATTGAAGTATTCATTGGAATCTTCACAGATGATTTCTCTTCCATAACAAATTTCATCATTAAATCTACGGTATACTTGGTTTGGCTTATGAAGGTTCCATCCTTCATTAAGCTTGACATGAAGACCTATGAAGAAAGTTAATTCTCTCATGATGCTCATCTCAAACTTTCCTTGCATTAGGTTTGAGAATTTGTCACACGATTCTTTATTTATGGATCCAAATATGATGTCATCCACATATATTTGAAAAAGTAAAATGCTTTCTCCATCTTGGATTCTGAAGAGTGTTCCATCAACTTTTCCCTTGGTAAATCCATCGTCTATTAGGAATTGAGACAATGTATCATACCATGCTCTTGGTGCTTGTTTCAAACTATACAATGCCTTCTTGAGCTTGTAGACTTTATCTCCAATAGTTGTCTGCCCAAAACCTGGAGGTTGTTCAACATAGATTTCTTCCAATCTAGGAAAAGGTGCAAAGGTCTCATCAAAATCTAGACCTTCCTCTTGGTAATACCCTTTGGCTACCAATCATGCTTTATTTCTCACAACAAATCCTTCATCATTCATCTTGTTTCAGAAGACCCACTTTGTACCAATTATATTTTGGTGAGTAGGCCTTTGAACCAATTCCCAAACTTTTTTACTTTCAAATTGATTCAGCATAGCTAGAATCCAGTATGTGTCATCCAATGCTTGTGACACATCCTTTGGTTCTTTTTGAGAAATAAACACAAGTGAGCATTGCTTCATCTAGAGTTTTGGATCTTGTCCTTACTCTTTCTCTGATATTTCCAATTACTAGCTCACGTGGATGGTCTCTCAGCCATCTCACATCTGGTTTGAGTAAGTTAACTAGGTTGGTTCTTCTTGCAACAAAGTTGTCTTGAACAACTTCTTCTTGATCCACTTCATTCAGCTGCGATCCTTCCCGGTAGTCTCGAGATTCGACTAAATCGTCCTCATCGAGGATCAAGTCTTTTGGGATCTCTCTCAGCATAAGGACTCTTCTGAATAGTTGGTTGATTCATCTTCTCAGCTAACTCATCCATGTCTTCTCCATTCATATTATGTTCATCAAAAACCACATGGACATACTCTTCTGTTACCATAATCCTTTTGTTTAACACTCAAAAGCTTTACTCCGATTGAATATCCGAGAAAGATACCTTCATCGACTTTAGCATCAAAGGCTTTGAGTTATCCTTGCCATTATTATGAATGAAAACACACTTGCTTCCAAAAATGTGAAAATATCCCACATTTGGCTTTCTTCTTGTCCAAATTTCATAGGGGTTTTGGACGATTACCTATTGATCATACACCTATCTGAGTGTAGCAAACAATGTTAATGGCTTGACCCAAAATCTCTTAGGCAATGCGGCTTGACTAACATGGTCCTTGCGGCTTCCTTGAGGGTTTTGTTTCTTCTTTCAACTACTCCAGTCTGTTGTGGAGTTCTTATAGCTGACAACTCATGAGTAATACCAATTTCCATGCAATACTGAGTTATAATCCCGTTGACAAACTCAGTTCCTCTGCCATACCTTATCAAGCCATACCTTATCTTGATAATGGTTTGACTCTTCATTTTGAACTCTTTTCATCAACTGAGGAAGCTTTTGCAAAGTTTCCTTCTTTTTACACATAAAAATAGTCCATGTGTATCTTGAGAAATCATCAACCACCACAAGAGTGTATTTCTTTCCACTTATGCTAGTTGGCTCAACTGGTCCAAAAAGATCCATGTGTAGTAAATGCAAAATCCTTGTTGAAGAAGAGCTTGGCTTATCCTTGAAAGATGATTTAATCTGCTTTCCTTTATGACATGCATCACATATGTTTTCCTTCTTATAGACTGAGTTTGGCAATCCTTCAACCAAATGGCTTCTTGCAAGGTTGTTGATAGTCTTGAAGTTTAGATGACTCAGCTTCTTGTGCCCAGCGGCCCGACTTGATTCAACCGTGCTTTTTGCCAATAGACGTGTTTTGTGTAGCGGTAGACCAATCCACTACATACATGTTCTTCTTTCTCATTCCAGATAACACTATTTTATTGGTTTCAACATCCTTAATTTGGCAAACACCCATGTTGAATCCAACATTATATCTTTTATCACACGAGTTAGGCGATACTTAGCAAATTGAAATTGACCCTTCAACATAGGCAACATCTATGATCACTAGTCCATTTCTCTTTATGGATCTAATGCCTTTGGCTTCCCCTGGAGCTTCATTTCCTCCAAATATGACTTTGGCTCCTCTTGATTCCTTGAAATTTGATAAATTCTTTTTGTTTCATGTCATATGTCCAAAACAACCACTATCCATGTACCAGGTTCCTTGGCACCCTGCTATTCCCCGAACCTGTAATCAAGGAAATCAAGTTTTTAGGTACTAATATCTATCGGATCCGGGGGTTAGCACTATAAGGTGATCCAACTAACCTATAGCCAAATAATCTGACTCAAGAGGTTGCCACCTTTCAGTTCCATAATCATACTGAATTTTAACAAACTGCTATGGAGCTTTAGCAACATACAACTGTCACTTTTGTCTGTATGCTTGTGTAATTTTCTATGCATTTGCTTTTCTAGGGTAGTATGGAAATTGCTATGCATGATATGCATTGTGCTTGGGTGCATATTTGTGATGATTTCTTTTACTAAGGAATGACCTATGATGGGTTTTAGGTTTCTGCCACTTGGGCCTGTATCCAATGGGACTCGACTAATGTTTCATTTGAGGGTTCCAATCAACTTGTGTTAGGTAATTTCTATCATTCTCTTCATATAGTTTCTTTTGATGAAACCTCCGGGGTTTTTGGTAGTTACTGCTTTGACTTCATAAATTATCTTCGTTAGGAGTCGCTATTGAACTTTTAAATTTAGTTTCAAAGACTCTCTCAAGATACTCAGTTGGCTTCTTTCCTTTTCCTTTATAACCAAGGCCAGCATGTGAGTGTTTTTGATTGTGTGTGGGTGCAACATATTATGTATTTGGCTTCTGGATTCCCCCATTGCTTGAGGATCCTTCTTCCATAACAATTCTTGGAATTTGAGCATTGACAAAGGAATTGAATCCTAGGCCTTCTTTGTCTCCAATTTATTTTTATATCATCATCAATTCATCCAATGTTTTAGATGATTTCTTGAGTGATGTAATCACATTTTTTAGTTCTTGTTTCCTCCTTTTCAAATTAGTTGCTTTAACCTTTGTTATTGTTAAGTTGGTTTTATACCAATGTATTAAGTATTCTACACTAGGATTTTGCATTGTTTTTGGATGTTATAGTGTCGTTTGAGTCTATTTTATGTTATTAGTTGTCATTAGAAAGTCGATACAGGTTTTGGTAGCCGAAATTGGTCAAAAACGATGAAAATGTGGTTAAAAGGAAAAAGGTGTGTTTGAAGAAGAAAAACGGAGAAAGCGGGCCTTAAGGCATAAGCGTGCTGCGATGCTACCACCCCAGCGCCGCAGCATGGGGGTCCAAATTGGTCTGTTGTGGACTTGGCGTAGCGCCGTGGTGCCCTCACGAGGCGCCACAGGCGCATAAGAATGGGCAAAAGCAAGGAACATCAGGGCGCGCGGCGGCACTATTTGGGAGCGCCACACCGCGTGTCTGGGCAGAAAGATGTTATATTTTATTCTTTTGGGGCTTTTGACGGATTTTGGGCCTATAAATACAACAAATGACACGCGGAACAAGGGTTGGACATTTTCGAGAGCACACGGGATGACTTTGAGCAAGGAGAAATAGTTCGGGATGAGGTTTGAAGGCATTTATCTTAAAACCAAGATGATTCTTTCTCTGATTATTACGAATCATTTTTCCATTATATTTGTTGAACCCTCGTGATGTATAATTACTTTTTCATGAGGTTTTGTACATCCAATATGAGCTAAACCTATCTTTCTAGGGAATTGATGTAACTTACGTTTGAACCTATGTTATTTAATCTATTTGTGCTATCTGAATTGGTTGCATCTGGATTATTTGATCAATAATTTAGATTGTTTGGCGTGTTTGATTTGACACTCGAGAGAGATAATTGAACACCTGGCCATAGAATAGCATAACCTAGGGTTTCATAGAATCGCTGAAGTTTATGAATCTTTTGAAGCCTTGTGATAGAATATTCATCGAGCACATTAGGGTTTAATTTATGATTTTTATAGAGATATCGAAATTAGGATTGAACCCTAAGATCACTTGGCACTCGAGAGAGAAAGTGATAAACGGTAGGAATATTGGGCTTATAGATTAATAACGTGTGATTAATAAACTAGATTCAGAACATAGGGGATAAATAGGTGAATCAACCCTCTAGAATTTGTTTCTTAAGTATTTGATAATTTTTACGAACCAACTTGTTAGTTTAATTTTAGTTTCCATTTTAGCTTAACAAAAATACATCTCTTTTTGATTATCTAGATAGAATTAAGCTATTATAATTACGGTACTTAGTATCAAATTTGATACCAATCCCTGTGGAGACGATAACCCCACTTTTAAAACTATACTAAGACGACACCGTACGCTTGCGGTAAAAAATTCTCGATCAAGTTTTTGGTGCCGTTGCGGGATTGTTTATCTATTTTACACTAATACTATTACCAAGTAGTCTTAATCACGAGCGTTGTCGGTGCTTGCACGGTTTGTGATCTCCATGAGTTCGTCAGACATGTTTGAGGTCTAACTTGAACTTCTTGCCTCCCCGGTTCGTATTCGATCTTCCCTCCCATCGCGATCATCCTCAGCGGTCATTGCAACTCCGATTCTCCTCACGTCAATGTCGTCATCAATGGTCACTGCATCTCTTTGTCCGCGTTTCTGCTCCGATGGGCTCCCAGGTTGCTATTTCATCTATGTTGCCTTGTTACGGTATTCCCCTTAGTTTTGTCCTTCGCGCGTGACCCCAAGCCCAACCCCCATGCACGCTTTGGGGGCTGGTTCTGTCGGAAGTCTACATGGCGCCGTCCAAGTCACAGTAGGTCTCCTCCGTGGGGCCTGCATCTCCTTTGTTGGATATTAGGGGGGCGGCTCCTCACTTATCTAATGCTCCCGCTGAATTGGAGAGTCCCCCCCATGCCTGCCGCTATTCATGGGGGATTCGGCCCCTTTGGGTGCCATTATGGGGAGCCGGCTACAACACTTCCCTCCAAGACTGCCCCCCCAGGGGGGTGATGACCCCTGGGCCCTGTCTGCCATCCTCAAAGCATTCCTCCTGCGTGCCCTCCCATGACGACTACTCAAATGGCTGGAAGCTCCTCCCATGCATCAAACCTTTGACTTTCTGCTCATAACACTAATAACCATATCAATTTGGTTAACTCTTTCGCGAAAGTGGTTTGAGCAATACCAATTAAATCGGATCTATTTTAACCCAGGCCCCAGGTAACACTACTTCATTTTCCCATATGGTTTTACGGTAAAATGCACTCTATCCCTAAACCGCCAGGAAAGGGGATTATTACTCTGTCACTATCGATGAAAATGTGTACCAACAAAGTCTTGCCGAATTTTCTTTTTCTTTGATTGGGCGTGTTATTTTGGGGAAAGGTAACAAGCCATGCCTACTTTGCTTTTTTCATAAAAGGCTATCCGAGCTATGGAGCATTAAGAATGATTGGGAACTAATTCCTTGGGCAAGGGATACTTTTGTGTCAAATTTTTTCATGCGCAGGATCGAGCTCGGGCTCAACTTCGTATCAATTGGGCGCTTAACCTGGGTACTATTCGGCTTTCTCCATTGGTCCCGGCTTCAATCCTTACAAAGTGCACACTTCTGTGGCCAGTGTTTGGGTCCACATATTCGAGCTCAGTTTGGAATACTGGGATCCTAATACCATCATGGGGATCGCCAGTGCCATTGGAAATCCGATACAAATTGATCATAGATCGCTTGATGGTTCTTTGGGGCATTTCATACGTGTGTTGGTGGATATTGATCTTGCAAAACCGTTGGAGGATCACATTATGGTGGAAAGGGTTGGCCAATGTTCCTTTGTGTCGGTTAGTTATGAGAAACTCCCAGAGTTTTGTGCTCAGTGTAACGTTACGGGACATTCCACTGCTCCTTGTCGTCTTTCTACTACGGGAAAAACTACTATGGATAGGCGCACCAGCCCTTCTCATGGGCGTTCCAGGGCTCCGGAGGGACATCCGAATTCATTCAACGTGGTCGCTCTAGAGTCCAAAAAGTTTATCGTCCTATGCAGCAAGACAAGGTCAAGGCCGTTGATCACTCAGTGGGAAATACGGGTTCGACTATCCGTGCAGGCTCCCCTAAGGTGGACGTACACCCTGGCAATACTTTTGAGGCTCTTTACTCAGAAGACGCCCCAGATCAAACAACTGCGGATTCTCAAACAGATTTTCCATGTAGGGAACCGGTCCCCAAGGCGCCTCCTTCCAACACCGGTTCCATTCTGCCTATTACGGTTTAGCATCATTAGAGAAGCATATACATGCGCTTAGTCGTTCATGGGGACGGCTCCTAGATCGGCTAAATCCGGTTTACTCGAGTGTTACTAAGGGTCCATCACACGAGCAATTCATGACATTACGATTGAATCGGATCGCCCAGGCGAATGAGTTAGATTTTGCGGCGTCAAAGAGATGGGCGATTACACGGATGAAGTGGCCAACGTTCAATCGTCGGTTTCTATAGCACACCACACTCATGTCTTCACTTTGTGCGTTCGACACGGGCACCACCCCCTCCGTCTCAATAAATTGCATTTTCTAGAATATCCGGGGGATTGGGAACGTTGCTTCTCGCAATGTTCTTTTAAGGCTTTATATAAGAAACATAAACCTTCTATTTTAACTATTTGTGAGCCTAAGGTGGACGTTTCCTCCATTTCGGTTCCTATTGGAGTAGTTTGGGTTTGAGCTTCATCACTCAAAGTTTTCGTGCTAACGTCGGGCTGATATTTGGGTCTTCTATGATGCTAGTATATCCGTTCTGCGGCGAGTTTGGTCTTCTTCTCGGTGCATTGTTATGCGGTACAATTGGGGTCTATGGTTTTCATATTGGCTTTGTTCATGGTTTGTGTGATCATATTTCTCGGCGTGCACTTTGGTTGGATTTGAGGAATTTGGGTCTCACGATCTCTTGCTTATTGGGGATTTCAACGCTATTTTGGGACATCATGAGCGCTCTAGCGGTGGAGTTTTATCCCAAGCCTCTTGTCGGGATTTCGGGGACTTCTTGGAGGATGTTGGTTTATTTGCGGTGCGGACCACGGGAATTCATTTACTTGGTGCTCCCCCAAATGCCTCTATCTCTACTTCGAGGCTAAGTTTGATCGAGCACTTAGCAACGTGTCGATTTTTCTCTTTTTGGCAAGTTGTTAAGGGTTTGGTTCTACCTCGCATTGGATCGGATCATCACCCCATTTTGGTTTCTTGCTTGTCTTCTATTTGCGGGGTCGATTCGTTTTGATTCCAAAGATATGTGGGTTTATCATGGTTCATTTCGGGATCGGTGGTGTCTTTGTGGGCTCCCCATGTGCCACGCCCAACCCCTTATTGGGCGTCATGTGGAAGCTCAAGAGGTTGCGTCGAGTTAGTAAGACCTGGAATAGGGATGTGTTTGGTGATATTAATTGTCGGGTTGAGAATCGGATGGAGAAGGTTCGACAGATTCGAGGTAGATATAGAGGCCTCACGGTTTTACAAATGCAAGACGACGGGATCTTTGAGTTCGACGCCCGAGAATGAGTTGTCTCACACGCTTTTACTACAATCTGAATTCCTTAAGAAGAAAGCCCGTTCGGCCTGGCTTAAGGATGGGGATCATAATACAATATTTTTCATCGCCGTCGATTCACAATGGTCGTCGGGATCCAGGGCCTAATGATCGATGGTAATTACTCAGATGATATGGTTGTTCTTGGGAGTCATATTATATCCTTCTATAAGGAGCTTTTCGCGGATTCAAGGGGATGGCACTTCGGATTACTCTATGGTTGATCATGTTATTTCTCCTATTGTGAGGGATTCGGATAATGCCAGCTTGCGGTTATTCCTTCCTGATTCGGAGATTAAAGATGTGGTTTTTGATATGGGTTGGATAGTTCTCCTAGCCCGACGGCTTTAATG
Source organism: Rehmannia glutinosa (assembly GCA_016081115.2). Lineage (NCBI taxonomy): Eukaryota > Viridiplantae > Streptophyta > Magnoliopsida > Lamiales > Orobanchaceae > Rehmannia > Rehmannia glutinosa. The sequence continues at coordinate 37,102,776 of CM071932.1, read as the reverse complement.
GGGCGTTTTATCGTCATTTCGGATGTTATTTCGGCGGATGTGTCCGCAATCGTCCGTTTTTCTTTATCGGCTCTTCCTTACCTCCGGGGTTGAACGCTAGTTTTATGGCACTCATTTCAAGACTAAAAAGCTAATTCTATTGAGAACTTTGGTGATTGTCATGAGTAATTTTCTCTTTGAGATTATCACCAAGATCTTGGCTACTCATTTGAGATCGATCATTTCTACATATTTATCTCCTATGTAGTTCGGGTTTATTCCAGGGAGGCAGATGCACGATTGTATCGCCATGGTCTTTGAAGGGTTCAATGTCTTAAATGGTCGATCGGATGCAAATATGATCTTGAAGATTGATATCTATAAGGTATTGGATACGTTGAAGTGGGGTTTCTTCTTTGCGTTTTGCGCCGCTTTGGTTTCTCGAGAGATTTTTATTCACTGGGTGGATGTTATTCTTCGATCGTCCAGAATATCAGTGCTACTTAATGGGACACCAGTGGGGTACTTCTCCTGTTTTAGAGGGGTCAGACAGGGTGATCCTATATCCCCGTTACTTTTTTGCATCGCGGAGGAGGTACTTTGTAAATTTATTGAGCCCGCGGTTGCTCAAAATCGGTTAGGGTCATTCATTGCGCCTAGACGGATTATCTTCCCATCGTCCATCTTATACGCGGATGATATTGTTATAATATGTGGGGCTTCTTCAGCCAATGCTCGAATCCTTCTTCAGATCCTCACCCTATATGCTGATATCTCGGGCCAAGCTTTCAATCCTCTGAAATCTAAAGTTTACTTTAGCTCCCGGGTCTCATCTCATGTACGTGGGAGGGTGCAAACTATCATAGGGATCCATCCCGAAATGTTCCCCATAGTATATTTAGGCGCACCGATTTTCAAGGGTGCCCCTAAGGTTGCAGGTCTCATCTCGTGTACGTGGTTAGTTGGAATCGGTGTTACACGCCTCGGGCTAAAGGTGGATTGGGCGTTCGATCGATTGTGGCGGCTAATAGGGCTTTTTTGATGAAATTAGGCTGGAAGGTTATGAACTCGGACTCGGTGATCTTCAACACCCTTAGGCAGCGCTACTTGACGGTGGATGGGGCGGTCCGGAGGTCGTTTATCCTTTTTTCTATCTGGGCCGGGATTAAACCTTGCATTTCGGATTATTTGGATGATTCTCGTTGGATCCCAGGGGCTAATTCCGAGGTATTGTTTTGGATTGACAACTGGCTTGGTTACTCTATAGCAGACAGAATTGGTATCCCACGGGAATACAGACACTTATTTTAGCATCGCATTTCAAACTACTTTTATGAAGTCTTGGCACTTCACCTTCTCATTTGTGGAGGCTTATTTGGATCTGGTCCGAGATATTGTGCGAGTCCCCATTGCCCCTTCCTCGAGGATACACGGATATGGTTGAATTCGAGAGGATGGTATGGTTACTTGAAAGCAACATATTCTCATGTTCATCCCCACTATCGGCGGTCAAGTGGGGTTCTTGGATTTGGTCGCAACACATCCGGAACAGCGATCGGTGGTGGCGTGGTGGGCTATTCACAATCGATTGGCTGTCTTGGATTTATTATGGGCCAGGGGGAGTTTTACTGGCCCATCGGTTTGCGCTCTTTGTCGTGCATTTGCAGAATCGGTTGACCATTTATTTGTCTCTTGTGTCTTTGCAGGGGCTCTCTGGTGATGGATTTTTGATTCCTTTAACGTTCACCCATTTGAGGCTCATAGTTTTAATGAATTCTTGGTGCGGCTAATGAACTTTCACTTTAGTGAGCAGGTTGCTTTCCTGTGGCGTGGGGCTATCCTATCCTGCATCTAGCTCATTTGGCATATCCGGAAAGAGTTGATTTTTCACAACAAACTCTGGACGGTGGATGCGGATACTATTCATCTTCGGATTCTCATCGTTGAATCATCTTCATTAGATCGGGGATGCATGCACAACGACCAACAAGACCTTCTCATCCTGCGTAGGTTGCGTGTTCCTGGGCGGGCTAGACAAGCACCGAAGATCGTGGAAGTTAATTGGCAAAAACCTCTCCCGGGATGGATCAAGGTGAATACGGATGATAGTTCTTCGGGGGTGTCGGGCAATCTCACAGCTTCCGGGGTTTTCTAGAATTGTAAAGGTTTCTTTCGGGGGTGTTTTGTGAATTGTTGTGGTTCGGGCTATGCGTTTGTAGCTGAATTGGTCGCAGCAATGTGGGCGATTCACTATGCTTTTGTCAAGGGCTGGACATAACTCTGGCTGAAGTCGGATTTGATGTATGTGGTGAACCTGCTGGAAAAGAGATCTGCTAAGGTCCCATGGCGCCACCTTAGCAAATGGCGATACACCTTACATCTTCTCACTCATATGGATTTGGTGGTCTCACATATTTTTTGGGAAGGCAATCGGGTGGCAGACATGCTGAGCAAGAAGACGGATTACGGTACATAGTGGGGCGCCCCGCCTGAGGAGCTCGTACATTATCTCACTGATGACTATGTTGGTCAATCCAACTATAGGTTTGTTAGCTAGTGCATCCTGGCTTCTGGTTTCTTTTCCCATTTTTGGACGCTTTTCATTCATGGGGGGTACTCTTTCTCATTCCAAGGGTTTTCCCTACAAGAGTGGGTTTTACCTTGGGAGGTTTTAACGAGGCCCCAACCGTTCAGCCATTTGGTCGGCTTGTGACCATTTCGTTTTCATTTATGACAATGTTTTCAGGCTTACTTTTGGTTACCTGATCAGCCTGTGATCAGGAATACTCTCTTTTCCTTTTTTATATATATTCGAATTTATTCAAAAATATAGGCCTCATGTACAAAACAAGGAAGTGACACGTGTCCCTATTACAAGACACCTCTGCCAGACACGTGTTACCTTCTTAGACCTACTTCATGAGAACCTGACATGTGTCCACTAACAAGACACCTATCATGTACACATGTCACTTGCATGGACACCTTAAACAGAAAGCTGACACGTGTCCAGTAAAAGGACACTTACAACAATAAGATGACATGTGTCCCATAAAAAAACACTTACAACACCAAGCTGACACGTGTTACATTACAAGGATAAGAAACTGACATGTGTCCAACAAAAGGACACTTACAACCATAAACTGACGTGTCCGCTAGAAGGATACTTATTATTACAAACTGACACGTGTCCATTATAAGGACACCTATACAGTGCTGACATCATCCTTTCATCATGGATTGTAGTGGTAGTCGTTGTATTCCTTTGACCAGGGTTCTGTCCAAAACAATCCAAAATCGTCCCAATCGATGTCTTCCTTTTTATATATATTCGAATTTATTCAAAAAAGTAGTCTTAATCCTAATCTAGATTAGTTTAGGAAATATAATTTCATGTTTCTCATTGACCTGTCTGTTTATGCAAAATTCTAAAGATACTAATTTACTTTCTTTTGATCCAGAGATTGAAAGGACACTTTGAGCAATTAGAAGCGACAAAGCGGCGGAGGAACAAGCAATGGCAGAGGACAGGGAAAATGAGAACAACGGAAATTTGGTTCTGAATGTGCCACCATATCCTGAGGCATAGGAGAGGGCAATCCGGGATTATTTCTAGCTGACTATGAACCAAAACTACTCCGGAATTGTGCGCCAGCCTATAAATGCAAATAATTTCGAACTGGAGCCGGGCATCATAAGCATGGTTCAGCAGAATCAGTTTGGGGGGAGTCTAGTAGATGATCCGAATACACATCTGGCTACTTTCTTGGAGATTTGCGACACCATCAGGATGAATGGTGTGTCTGATGAGGCTATTAGATTGAGGCTTTTTCCATTCTCACTTCGGAATAAAGCCAGACAATGGTTGCAGATGTTCGCACCTGGGAGTATCACTAGCTGGAATGATCTGACAGAAAAATTCATGGCAAAATTCTTCCCTCCCAAAAGACGCACCAACCGAAAAAGAGATAGCTCAATTTCAACGAGATCAATTTTGAGCCATTGTATGAAGCTTCAGAACAATTCTGTTGAGAACATGACCACAGCATGGTTATGCGAACTGACAGAGGGTCCAGTATTTTTACAATGGTTTGAACGGGCATACGAGGACAAAACTAGATGCAACAGGATGGACACTTTGATGGCTAAAACTCCGACTGAGGCATTACTTTTTCTTGAAGAAATGGCCACAAACAGCTATCAATGGCCCTCTAAAAGATCAGTACCAAGGAAAGTTGTCAGTGTTCTTGAGCTGGAACATATGTCGGCATTAGCAGCTCAAATATCATCTTTGTCAAAGCAACTGGCCATCATGAATTCGGGTGGAACACCGCAACAGACTAAGGCAACACCATCGGCCGTTCAGGAAGCCGCCACATTCGATGCCGAGCAAGCTAATTATGTGAATAACTCGGGTTTTAGCAATCGAGGTACTCAGTTACTAACTTATTATCACCCGGGACTTCACAATCATGAAAATATCTCTTACCGCAACAATAGAAATGTGTTGAACCCACCTCCATGTTATTCCAACCCATCTAGTTCTAATGTACCAGTAGGTGAGAAGAAACAGTCGCTCGAAGAGATACTCGATACATTTATTGGAGAGACCATGAATTGGCTTAACAGAAGCGATGCACAGATTGACAATTTGGGGACAAAAATGTCTACCATGGAGACACATCTTAGATCATTGGAGACCCAAATGGAACAGTTAGCCACTGCCATAAGCTCTTAGCAGAAGAAAGAAAATTTTCCAAGTAATACTGAGGCAAATCCGAGGGAACATTGTAAAGCCATCTAATTGAGGAGTGGTACTGCGTATGATGGTCCTAAGCTTCCCTCTCATGCCACCCATAAGAAGCTTCCCAATTCTGATTTACCTATTGAGGAGGAGTTGAAACAAGAAGAAGATAAGCACAACAACGAGCAGATGAAAGCTGACAAGCCTCAATCTGATCCCACTTTTGATTTTGCGGTTCTAGTGCCTAATTCACTCCCCTTCCCTCAGAGATTTTAGAAAAAGAAGCTAGATTCTTAATTCTCGAAAGTATTGAAAATTTTTAAGAAAATTCACATCAATATCCCGTTTGCTGATGCACTCGGGCAAATGCCTAATTATGCTAAATTCATGAAGGATGTGATGTCGAAGAAGAGAAAGTTGGGCAAGTTCGAAACTGTAAAGCTTACAGAGGAATGCAACATTATTTTGCAAAGAAAGCTACCACATAAGTTGAAAGATCCGGAGAGTTTCACTATCCCTTGTACTATTGGTGATTCTATTTTTAATAAAGCCCTTTGCGATCTTGGTGCTAGCATTAACCTTATGCCTTTGTCTGTTTTCATGTAATTAGGTCTTGGAGAGGTGAAGCCATCCACCATCACCCTACAATTGGCGGACAAATCACTTACATATCCGCGAGGCGTAATCGAGGATGTTTTGGTGAAGGTTGACAAGTTCATATTTCTGGCAGACTTTGTTGTACTGGATATGGAGGAGGATCGAAAGGTTTCTGCTGATTCTACGGAGGCCATTTTTGGCTACTGGTCGCGCACTGATCGATGTTCAATGTGGTGAACTGAATCTGCGAGTTAATGAAGAAGAAGTGATGTTCAACATTTATAATGCGATGAAGTTTCAAGAAGAACAAAACACTTGTCATTTCATAGATGTAGTGGAGTAGTGTGCCCGCTCGGAAGTAGCTCGACATGCTACTGTTGATCCACTGGAATGATGTCTCACCCAATCCCTAGTGCAAGGTATGGATTATGATTTCGATGATATTGATTTATTAGATTACGTGTTTTCTCTTGATGCCACACAGGTTGACACAAGCTAGGGTTTGAAGGAGAGTTTGGGAGATACAGTCATTGAGGAAATCCCGAAGGCCACTCCGGAATTAAAGGAACTTCTTGCACATCTCTGGTATTCACTTTTGGGTGAGAACAATACACATCGGGTAATAGTCTTCGCCTCTCTATCCCCTTCAGAGTTAGATAAATTGTTGCGCATTTTGAGAAAACATAAATGCACCTTTGGGGTGGTCCATAGGCGATTTGAAGGGAATCAACCTTCTATAGTGATGCATAAAATCCTCATGGAGGACTCTTACAAGCCCTCTATTCAGCACCAAAGACGGCTTAATTTGTCAATGAAAGAAGTAGTCAAGGCTGAGGCTCTTAAGTGGCCTAAGGCTGGCATCATTTATGCCATATCTAGTAGCTCATGGGTGCAGTTCAAATAGTTACGAAAAAAATGGGGATGGCTCGGTAAAAATTCTAATAATGAATTAATTTCTACACGTCACGGTGGTATTTGGGTGGCGAGTGTGCATAGACTATAGAAAACTGAACAAAGCCACTCGCAAAGACCATTTTCTCTTACCTTTTATTGATCAGATGTTGGATAGGTTGGCTGGATATGACTACTACTACTTCCTAGATGGATATTCGGGTTATAATCAGATTTCAATTGCCCCAGAAGATCAGGAGAAGACCACATTCACATGTCCTTATGGTACCTTTGCATTTCATAGGATGCGTTTTGGGTCGTGTAATGCACCAGCCACATTTCAGAGATGTATGATGATGTCTATTCGTCATGGCATGGTGGAGGAAATTATGGAGGTTTTTATGGATGATTTTTCAGTATTTGGTAATTCTTTTGATCAATGCCTCCATAATTTATCTCTGGTTTTACAAAGGTGCCAAGACACCAATTTAGTGCTTAATTGGGGAAAATGTCACTTCATGGTGAAAGAGAGTATTGTGTTTGGTCATAGGGTGTCTGCTGCAGGATTGGAGGTGGATCGAGCTAAAATAGTGGCGATTGAAAAATTACCACCACCGGGAAATGTAAAAGAGATTAGGAGTTTATTAGGGCATGCTGGTTTTATCGTAGGTTTATTAAAGATTTTTCAAAAATAATCAAACCCTTATGTAATCTTCTTTTTTTTTTTGAATGAATGAAAGATATATTAAAAAAGAAAATTAGTGATCCTGATGACAGGCTGATCAGGTAGCCAAAACAAGACAAAAGTCAAATCCGAAATAAAATCGAAATGGTCACAAGCCGACCAAATGGCTGAATGGTTGGGGCTTTGTTAAAACCTCCCAAGGTAAAACCCACCCTTGTGGGAAAAACTCTTGGCAGGAAAAAGAGTACCCCCCATAAAGAAATAGGCGTCCAGAATGCCAAAAGAATTCGGGCGCAGCTAGCTAACAAACCTATAATTGGATTGACCAACATAGTCATCCGTAAGAAAAGGAACAATATTCGCTGGAGGGACACCCCACAAAGTCGCCGATTGCGACTTCTTACTCAGAAGGTCTGCCACACGATTGCCTTCACGAAAGATATGCGAGACTACCAGATCCATATGTGACACCAAGTGGAAAGTGTAGCGCCATCTGCTAAGATGACGCCAAGGAACAACAACTGATCTCTTATGTTAAGTCCACAACATAAACAAAATCAGGCTTAAGCCAGAGATAGTCCAACTCTTAGCGAATGCATAATGAATGGCTCCCATTGCCGCCACCAATTCGGCCTCAAAACCGTAACCTACACCACAGCGTTCCACAAAGCAACCCTAAAAGAATCCTCTACAATTCTGGAAGACCCCGGAAGGCGTCGGTACTGGCGCTCCCAAAGCGCTACCATCAGTGTGCACCTTGATCCAGCCCGGGAGGGGCTTTTGCCAATTAACTTGCACAATCCTCGGAGCTCATCTAGGGCGACTAGGAACTCGAAGGCATCTAAGGATTAAAAGATCAGTTTGATCATTCTGCATACAAACCCAATCTAAGGAAGAAGATTCAAGAATAAGAACCCGGAGATGGGTAATGGCCACGTCTACCGTCCAGATTTTGTCATTAAAAACCAAATCGTTCCTGATATGCCAGATGAGCCAAATGAAAGACAACACCGCCACGCGCCATAAGTACGCAACCTGCTCACTGAATTGGAAATTCATTAATCGCACCAGAAACTCATTAAAGCTATGAGCCATAAAGAGGTGAACCTCAAAAGTGCTAAGAAGCCATCGCCAAAGAGCCCCTGCAAAGACACAAGAGACAATCAAGTGATCAACTGATTCAGCAGAAGCACAACAAAGACCACAAACCGAGGGGCCAGTAAAACTTCCCCGAGCATGCAATAAGTCCAAACCGCCAAACGATTGTGGATAGCTAGCCACACCACGATTGAGCGGCATTCCGGAATATGAGGGGACCAAATCCAAGAACCCCATTGGACCACCGGAGACTGGGGCCGAATATGAGAATATGTAGCTTTCGATGTAATATTCCCATTGTCAGAGTGCATCCAGACCCGCATATCCTTCGAGGAGGGAGCGATGGGGACGCGAACAATTTCCCGGACAATATCCAAGTAAGCCTCAACAAACGAGAAAGTGAAGTGTCGAGAATCATCGTAGAAGTAATCCAAAATGCGGTGCCCAAAAAGATATCTTTACTCAAGCGGAATACCAATTCTATACAAGAACTGAACCAGATTGTCAATCCAAAATAAAACCTCAGAATTACACCCAAGGATCCAGTGAGACTCATCAAAATAATTCTCAATGCACGACCTAATCCCAGTCTAGATCGAAGAAGGGATGAACAACCGTCGAGTAGAACCCGCTGGCATCAAAAAAATGTTTTTTAAGAGTCTGGAAAACCACGGAATCCGAAGTCATCACTTTCCAACCCAATTTCATCAGAAAGTCGCTATTAGCCATGGTAATCGAACGCACGCCCGCCTACCCTCTCCGCAGAGGCATACAACAACACGAGCCCAATGACCACCACCGAGAGCCCTTAGAGTTAACATCACTAGTCCAAATAAAATTACGCATGGCATTCTCCATTCGCTTAAGCAATGATCTCGGCCACTTGTACACCATCATCGTATGCACAAAGGAACTAGTGATCACAGAGTTGACCAAGCAGACTCTACCAGGAATAGAAAGAGCCGTCCCTTTCCATCTACAAAATTTCAGCAGAATCTTATGTAATCTTCTTGAAAAAGATGTGCCGTTTTGTTTTGATGATCTTCGTTTGCAGGCTTTTGAGCACATTAAGAAGGCACTTATTTCTGCTCCCATTATGGTGGTACCAAATTGGACACAACCTTTTAAGTTTATGTGTGATGCTAGTGATTATGCAGTGGGGGTTGTGTTGGGGCAAAGACTAGATAAAATTTTCAAGGCCATCTATTATGCAAGCCGGACATTGGATGGCCTTGACAAAATGACACCACCACGGAAAAGGAGATGCTAGTAATCTTGTTTTGCGTTTGACAAGTTATGGGCTTACTTAGTGGGTACCAAGATCATTGTTTATAATGATCATGCTGCTATTCGGTACCTCTTTGTGAAGAAAGATGTGAAACCACGGCTGATTAGATGGATTCTCCTCCTTCAAGAATTTGATATTGAGATCTGGGATAAGAAGGGTAGTGAGAATGTGGTAGCCGACCACCTATCGAGGTTGCAATAGCCCGACAAGCTGATTGAAGCTCCTATTCAGGAGTCTTTCCTGGATGAGCGTATTTTGGTAGTAGAAACTCATCTCCCATGGTATGCTGATTTTGTGAATTATCTGGCTGGTGGAGTCTTGCCTCCGGGTTTGACTTCCCACCAGAAGAAAAAAAATTTGCATGATGTTAAATCATATCTATAGGATGATCCGCTTTTGTTCAAGAGGTGTGCGGATTCAGTTATTCGTCGTTGTGTGCTTCGAGAGGAGGTGGAGGAGATTCTACAACATTGCCATTCTGCCCCCTATGGTGATCATTTTGGGCCGACCCACATGGCCGCTAAGGTATTACAATCTAGATGTTATTGGCCTTCTTTATTCAAAGATTTTTATACTTTTGTGCAGACTTGTGACAGATGCCAGGGAGTTGGCAACATCTCTCGACGTCATGAGTTGCCTCTCACCAACATGATGGAAGTACAATTGTTTGATGTTTGGGGGATTGACTTCATGGGTCCATTTCCCCCTTCATTTGGAAATGCTTATATCCTTCTTGCGGTTGATTATCTCTCTAAATGGGTGGAGGCAAATTCTACACCTACTAATGATGCCAAGGTAGTGTTGAAATTTTTACACAAGCATATTCACTCGTTTTGGCACTCCTAGGGCTATTGTTAGTGATGAAGATACTCATTTTTGCAATAAACTATTTAATAACCTTCTCTCTAAGTTTGGTGTAAGGCACGAGGTTGCTTTAGGTTACCACCCGCAATCGAATGGACAGGCTGAAATTTCAAATCGCGAGATAAACCAAATCCTTGAGAAGACTGTGAGATATAATCACAAGGAGTGGGCTCATAAGTTGGATGATGCACTTTGGGCATATCGAAAGGCCTTTAAAATGCCTATTGGTATGTCCCCACATCGCTTGGTGTTTGGGAAGGCATGTCACTTGCCGGTAGAGCTTGAGCATCGTGCATATTGGGTCGTGAAGAAACTGAATTTTGACTTGAAGGCAGCGGGTGAGAATAGGCTATTGCAACTTGATGAGATGGAGGAATTATGAAATGAGGCCTATGAGAATGCCAAAATACACAAGGAAAAGACCAAAACATGGCATGATAAAATGATCTTGAGGCGCGAATTTCTCCCGGGTCAGCAGGTATTATTATTTGATTCTCGGTTGAAATTATTCCTGGGCAAACTAAAATTGAGATGGTCTGGATTGTTTGTCATCGAGCGTGTTTCGCCGTTTGGTGCTATAGAGTTGCGGTGTAAAGATGGCAGCACGTTTCAGGTTAATAGAACAAGGTTTAAACACTATTTTGGTGATGAAGCCCGGAAAATCCTAAATCTCCCGCTGGGAGATGCAAATTCGTGATGATCTGACAAAATCTTGCTGAAGACTGTAAACTTAGCGCTTCTTGGGAGGCAACACAAGCCCCTTTTATTGCTTTAGTAGTGTTAATATAGTTGAGTAGTTGTTTTTCGTTTTATTGCATCATAGTTGAATTTTTGCATTTTTTTAGCATTAGCAAGTTGCATATATCCCGACCCCTTGTTTTTACGTGTGAAGCAAAGCATTATGGCGGAAAATTGGGCGGCAAGGCCCCCTCATTTCCTACTACAACGTGCAGTAGGCAAAAATTGTGCACAGGGCACCAGCGTCGCGGCGCTGGCATGGGGGCGACGCAGTGCGCCCCCTCGAAACAGTACATGGTCAAAATGTGTGGCGCTCTGCAGCGTGCGCCCGACCAATACCCATTAAAACACGCCAAGCCCCTATTTGTTTTAAAACACAATACTCCCCCTTCCTTACCTGGCACTCGACGAGGAACACATTTTTACCACTAAAAACTCCCACATATACCACTCCCTCTTCCCATAGGAGCACTCTAACATCACACACATCATCTTCATCTTCCCCACTCATTATTTGGTAAGTTTGCTACTTCCAAAACCCTTCCCCATGGTTTTCCCCATTTCTCTATTTTGTGTGATTGGATTGTAGTAGTGTTGGGATCACTGTTTTTGAATTGTGGATTGATTGCTCAGGTTAGAACTAGGTTTGGGTGTTGAAATTTTGGGATTGACTTGTACTATAACTGCATTTATCATCTTATCCCAAATTCACGCATACAAGGTGTTTGATCAAATGTCCCAATGATATTTTCACATTGTTGAGTACAATCTTGCATGCCTATGCTTATCGTCTCGACATGACGCTACTTCGTACACTTGGGTGCATTTTCTAACTACCTTGATTATTGATTTTTCACCCCTCACCGAGTTTCATGTTTCCACGGGCTTTGTTTTGGTATTTATTTTGCTAGGTGTTAAACATGGGAAGGAGCAAAAGCAAAGGCAAGCAAAAAGCATCCACCTTTGAGGAATACGACACCGAGAGGTTTGTAAGTGAGGAGGCACAAAAATGGTTTTTTTGGCAAATTCATGAGTCGCCGGATAAATGCCAAATGGGGGTTTCAACTTGGGCCACAAGACGGGCATCTCCAATGCATGATCCGTGGGCGGTGTTGGCAAAAGTTGTGTGCCCCACCTCCACCATTCGCACCAGCTTGTTAAGGAATTCTATGCAAACACTAGTGATCCCTCCGAGAACCAGACAGAGGTCTTCTTACGCGGCGAGCGTGTCACTTGTACCACCGCGGCCATTCGACAGTATTATTCACTACCAGAGGTTGACCATCGGCCGTACATAGAGTTTATCTCCATCTAGTCGGATCTTGATATAATCGTCTAGGCCCTTTGTCGCCCCGACACCAAATGGCACCCTGCTCGAGTTGGTGGCGGTGCCCTGGTTTTCTCCCACATGACACTAAACTGCTGTGGTCGTGCATGGTATCACTTTTTATGCCACAATCTGATGCCGACCAGTCATCTTAGTGACGTCACGCCAGCTCGAGCCCATCTTCTCTATGCTATCATACACGGCATCCAGTTCGACCCAGCCGTGATTATCATTGCTTCCATCCACCAGGCCGTTCGCCACCGTAGTACGGGGGGATTGTGCATGCCAACATTGATTTGTGGCTCGAGCCAGGCAGATGGTATTACTTGAGGGATGAATGAGCCGTTGGAGGGCCCCAAGGTGCCAATTGATTCGGCCACCATTGCGGCGTATGAGGATATAGTCGACGACATACTGAGCCTCGGGGCAAGGGATACATCATTGACCCCGCTCGTGCCCCACCCGCAGCTGCACAGGATGCACCAGCACAATCACATCATGATGAAGGTCCTTCTTCTTGGTGGCGTGCCTGATCTTATCCTTCCGTATTCCAAGATGATCCTATGCATGAATATTAAATACAGATGCGGGAGATGCGGCGGGCGCTTTGCTGTTTAGCAGTTGCATTTCAGGGCGAGCAGCGCCATTGGGTTTTGCGGGAAGAGTACGATAATGAGCGCGACCGGGTCCTAGCTCAGATTTATGGCCAGATGTACCCGCGGTTTCCCTTTCCACCACCACCGCCTTTGGGACCGGTCACATTCCTTCCACCACATGACTACGATGAGGAACTTTAGCTCCTCGGCTACCGGAAAGTCCTCTTCTCACCTCTCCATTAGGGACAATATCGTTATAAGTTTGGGGGTGTAGTCTATTTTGTTCATTGAGTTGAGTCTATTTTTGTTCATTGAGTCGAGTCTTGAGTCAAAAAAAATATTCTCGAGTCAAGTCGAGTCGTTTGTGTAATCAAACCCGCATGACTAAGTGAATTTGTTGAATATGAGTTGAGCGGTCAAAAGAGCATGTGTTTGAGTGTGATTTATTCTTCTTCCCATTTCTTTCACCTATGTGATTAACTCTATTGATTTATTTGGAGATGATTTGCAGTTGAGTGTTTACTGAATGATCCCACCGGATTCTAGAACTTGTCTGAACACTAGTCGAGGCGAAATCCTAGGTGAAGTAACATCAAGGAAGTGAGTTAGGCCATCTTTGAACAAGTTAGAGCCAAAAATGCCGACCTTTATATTATATATTTTCCCTTGTATCCCCCTTTGAGCCTTGTAAACCCGTTTCTTTGGCAGCCAACCTAATACCCAGAACCTACATGTGAAAATCCCAATTACCCTCACTCATACACATAAGTTATAGAAAAATGTTACCGATCAAAAAAAAAAGTTATAGAAAAATGTTAAAGGTTGAGGAGGGTATGATTTTTTTGAATGAATCGGATGATATATTTAAAAGAAAACGAGAGTTATCCTGATCACAGGCTGATCAGGTAGCCAAAGAAGTAAGCTTGTAAAAAGAACGAAACAAAAATGGGGTTGTCACATGCCGACCAAATGGCTAAATGGTTAGGGCCTCGTTAAAACCTCCCAAGGTAAAAACTCTTGTGGGGAAAACCCTTGGCAGGAAAAAGAATACCCCCATAAGAGAAAAAGGCGTCCAAATATACAGAAAAAGAATCCCGGACGCATTAGCTAACAAACCTATAGTTGGGCTGACCAACATAGTCATCAGTGAGAAAAGGCACAAGGTCCTCAGGCGGGACGCCCCACCAAATCCCATAATCCGTCTTCTTACTCAGCATGTCTGCCACTCGATTGCCTTCCTGAAAAATATGTGAGACCACAAGCTCCATCTGCGAAAGCAGGTGAAGAGTGTAACGCCAAGTGCTAAGATGATGCCATTGAACCTCAACGGATCTCTTATTTAGCAGGTTCACCACATAAACCGAATCCGACTCAAGCCAAAGTTGTGTCTAGCCTTTAGCAAATGCATGATGAATGGCCCACATTGCTGCCACCAACTCAGCTTCAAATGCATATCCCGGACATAGCGGTTCACAAAACAACCCCAAAAAGCCCCTACAATTTCGGAAGACCCCGGAAAAGCTGTAAGACTACTGGCGCCCCTACTCGCTATGCCGCCGTATTCACCTTGATCCAACCCGGCAAGGGTTTTTGCCAATTAACTTTCGACGATCTTTGGAGCTTGTCTAGCCCACCTAGGAACATGCAGCCTACGTAGAATAAGAAGGTCTTGTTGATCATTATGCATGCAGCCCCGATCTAATGAAGATGATTCGACGATAAGAACCGAAGTTGGAGAATTGCTGCATCCACCGTCGAGCTTGTTGTTAAAGACCAGCTCATTCCGATATGCCAAATGATCCGGATCACGGGGCATAACGATCACACGCCATAAGAAAGCAATCTGCTCACTAAAACGAAAATTCATTAAACGCACCAGGAATTCATTAAAGCTATGAGCCATAAAGAGGGGAACTTCAAATGAACCAAGAATCCATCGCCAAAGAGTCCCTGGAAAGGCACAAGAGACAAATAAATGGTCAACGGATTCAGCGGATGTACAACAAAGAGCACGGTCGAGGGGCCAATGAAACTCCCGCTTATGCGCAATAAGTCCAAGATCAAACCAATTGTGGATGGCTCTCCATGCCACAACCGAGCGATGTTAGGATGTGTGGTGACCAAATCCAATATCCCCATTTAACCGCAGGAGAATAGGGGCGAATATGAGAATATGTGGCTTTCGAGGTAACCTTCCCATCATCAGAATTTAACCAGATACGCGTATCCCTCGAAGAAGGAGAGATGGGGACACGGACGATATCTCTGACCAGATCCAGGTAAGTCTCCACAAAGGAGAAAGTGAAGTGTCAGGACTCGTCATAGAAGTATTCCGAAATGCGATGCCCAAATAAATGCCAGTACTCATGTGGAATACCAATTCTATCTGCTATAGAGTAACCCAACCAGTTGTCAAGCCAGAATAAAACCTCGAAATTACACCCAGGTATCCACCGAGAATTGTCCAATCAACCAAATGGAAGAAGGGATGAATGACCTACGAAGGGCACCGTCCGAAGTCATGTAACGTCTCCTTAAAGTAGTAAAAATCACTGAATCAAAATTCTCTTACTTTCCAACCCAACTTCATCAAAAAGACAGTGTTAGCCACCAGAATAGACCGTACGCCCAAGCCCCCTTTAGCCCGAGGCATGCAGCATCGACTCCAGTTGACCACCACCGAACCTTTGGAGTTAACGTCCCCAGTCCAAATGAAATTACGCATGGCCCTTTCCATTTTCTTTAGCAATGATTTAGGCCACTTGTAAACCATCATCATGTGCACACACGAGCTAGCCTTATTCAACATCACTGGTAACTTTGCCGGTTATCTTTATTCATGGCTTCGTCGGAGTCGTTTCATGGTTTAACGTCCAACTTCTCGCCCCACCATGCACGATCCCAGCCGTTCTCTACACCTCAATCGCATGTTGTGCCCGTCGCACGTCCCTTCGATCAACGACTCCTGCAGCCCGGTGATGAAAAGTTGCTTGCGTTCACTGCAAGCCCCGTCGCACCACGCGTTGCACAGCCCAGTGATGGGAAGTTGACTGCGTCTGCACCGTTTTCCTATTATGGGGTGCCGTGGTATTTTACAACATCCAAAAACCCTTCAGGCCCACCCTCGATGATGCACTCATATGCAGGTTTGGTGCCGCAGGAGGCTTACCTCCAACCTCCGTCAAGTTCTGATGTGCCCATGACTTTGGATGGCAATAAGAGGGGCGCCCCCCTACCCCAGCGGCTATTGGGGGACCTTCCATTACCCCCATGGCTACCAATAACCATGGGGGGCCGGCCTCTCTAGGGGATATTATGAGGGGCCGGCGGCTGCACTTCCTCCTAGGGCCGCCCCATCCCAGGGGGGTGATGACCCCTAGGCCACTGTCTGCCATCCTTAGAGCTATCCTCCTGCATGCCCTTCCACGAATCCTACTCAACTGGCTGGAAGCTCCTCCACCGTGGGCTCCCACCATGCATCGAACCCTCGACTTTCGGCTCATAACGCTAATGCTCACATTAATTTGGGTAACTCTTTCGCGAAAGTGGTTTCAAGTAATACACATCCGTTGGATTCTACTTTTCCCCAGGCCCCAGGTAATATTGCTTCATTTTCTCATATGGTTTCTGGTAAGATTCAATCTATCCCTAAACCCGTTAGGAAAGGGGATTATTATTCTGTTACTATTGATGAAAACGTTTACCAGCAACGTCTTGCCGAGTTTTCTTACTCTTTGATTGGGCGGGTTATTTTGGGGGAAGGTACTAAGCCATGGCCTACTATGCTTCTGCATAAAAGGCTATCCGAGCTCTGGGGCATTAAAAATGGCTGGAAACTAATTCCCTTGGGCAAGGGATATTTTTGTGTTAAATTTTTCATGCGCAGGATCGAGCTCGGGCTCAACTACGTATCAATTGGGTGCTGAATCCAGGAACTATTCGGCTTTCTCCTTGGGTCCCGAATTTTAATGCTTACATGGTGCACACTTCTGTAGCCAGTGTTTGGGTTCGCATCTTTGAGCTCAGCCTGGAATACTGGAATCCTAACACTATCCTGGGGATCGCCAGTGCAATTGGTAATCCGATACAAATTGATCAGCGATCACTTGATGGATCTCTGGGGCATTTTATTCGTGTGCTGGTTGAAATTGATCTCGCAAAGCCGTTGGAGGATCACATTATGGTGGAACGGGTTGGCCAGTGTTCATTTGTGTCGGTAAGCTATGAGAAACTCCAGCATTTTGTTCCAAGTGTAATGTTACGGGATATTCGACGGCTTCTTGCCATCTTACTTCTACGGGAACCTCGGCTACGGAAAAGCTCTCCAATCCTGACCATGGACGTTCCAGGGCTCCAGAGAGACATCCGAAGTCAGTTCAAAGGGGCGTTCAAGAGTTCGCAAAGTTTATCGTCCTGTGCAGCAGGACAAGGGCAAGGATGTTGATGACTCAATGGGAAATACGGGTTCGACTATCGGCCGGGATCCCCTTCTTGCGCAATAGTCACTTGCTCTACTAACATTCACCTTGGTAATGCATTTGAAGCGCTTGCTTGATTGAAGCCCAAAGCTGCGCGATGCGGACTCCCCTCCGGTTACCCACTCGACATCGGTTCCCAAGGCTCCATCCTCCACAACCGACTCCTTTCCTACAAATCGGCTCTTACGATCCAACACCCATTGGAGAAGCCTATCAGGAGCTCTTAGTCGCGCCTTAAGGGACGGCTCACGGATTCGGCCAAATCCGGTTGCTTGAGTGTTACTCGGGGCCCATCTCCAGCTATTCATGATCTCACTATTGAGTCGGACCACCCAAATACCCAATGAGTTAGATTTTGCGGCTTCAAAACGATGGGCGGATTATGCAGATGAGGTTGCTAACACTCAATCGTCAGATTCTGCGACACATCACACTCTTGTTTTTACCGTGCGTTTGACACGGGCGGCTCCACCCCCTCCGTCTCAATGACTTGCATCTTCTGGAATATCCGGGGATTGGGAACATTGCTTCTCGTAATGTTCTTAAGGCTTTATGTCAGAAGTATAAACCTTCTATTTTGGCTATCTGTGAGCCTAAGGTGGACATTTCTTCGATTTTGGATTCCTACTGGAGTAGTCTGGGATTGAATTTCGTGACTCAGAATTTTCGAGCTAACGATCGGGCTGATATTTGGGTATTCTGTGATTCAAGCATCTCCGTTTTGCAACAGGTTTGGTCTTTTTCTCAGTGTATTGTTCTGCAGGTTCAATTGAGTTCTATGATTTTTCATATTGGTTTTGCTCATGGTTTATGTGATCATATTGCTCGGCGCACACTTTGGTTGGATTTGAGGAATTTGGGTCTTGATGATCTCTTGCTTATTGGGGATTTTAACGCCGTTTTGGGTCATCATGAGCGTTCGGGCATTGGCATTCTATCCCAAGCCTCTTGTCAAGATTTCAAAGTCTTTTTAGAGGATTCTGGTTTGTTTTCTGTGTAGACTACGGGGAATTCGTTCACTGGTGCTCTCCCCGTATGCCCATATCCCGTCTCCAGGCGAAATTGGATCGAGCCCTAGCAACGTGTCAATTTTTCTCTCTTTGGCAAGTTGTTAAGGGTTTGGTTCTTCCTCGCAGTGGCTCGGATCACCATCCCATTTTGGTTTCTTGCTCATCTTCTATCTCCAGGGGACGGTTCCATTTCGTTTCCAACGTATGTGGGTTTATCATGATTCTTTCCAGGATGTTATTTCTTCATGGACCCTTCCGTGCGTATCGCCCAATCCCCTGTTGCGGGTCATGTGGAAGCTCAAATGGTTGCGCCAGACAATTAAGGTTTGGAATAAAGACATCTTTGGGGATGTTAATCGTAAGATAGAGAGTCAGATGGAGAAAGTTCGGCAGATTCAGGCAGATATCGAGACTGTGGGCTTTTCTGCTGCGCGTCGTGAAATGGAAATTGATGCACAAAATGCTTTGTCTCACACGCTGTTATTACAATCTGAATTCTTGAAGCAGAAAGCCCACTCGGCATGGCTGAAAGATAGGGACTGCCAGACATTTTTCCATCGCCGTTGTCGATTCATAATGGGCTCGGGGATACGAGTCGATGATCGATGGTAGTTACTCGGATGGTCGATTGTTCTTGGGAATCACATCATATCCTTTTATAAGGAGCTCTTCGCGGATACGAGAATTCCATTTTGGATTATACTTTGGATGATCGGTGATTTCTCCTCGGTTGGTGCAATGAGATAATGCTCTTGACGATTATTCCTTCGAGTTGGAGATTAGAGATGCGGTTTTTGATATAGGTTCGGATAGTTCTGCGGTCCGGGGCGGTTTCAATGGAATGTTTTATCGTCACTTTTAGGACATTATTTGATAGATGTGGCCTCTGCGATCCGTTTTTCTTCATTAGCGCGTCCCTTCTGCGGGGTTGAAAGCTAGTTTTATGGGCTCATTCCGAAGACTAAGGATGTCAATACTATTGAGAACTTTAGGCGATTGTTATGAGTAATTTTCTTTTCAAGATTATTACCAAGATTTTGGCGACTCGACTGGGCTCTATCATTTCTACTTATTTGTCTCCTACGTAGTTTGGGTTTATTCCAAAGCGGCGATTCACGATTGTATTGCCCTGGTTTCAGAAGGCTTCAATATTTTACATGGTCAGAATGATGCCAACATGATTTTGAAAATAGATATCCGCAAGGCGTTTGATATTGTTAATTAGGGCTTTTGATTCACGCCTTGCGTCGGTTTGGCTTTTCGGAGGTTTTCGTTCATTGGATTGAAGTTATTCTTCAATCTTCTAGAATTGTGATTTTATTGAATGGGTCGCCGGTGGGCTATTTCTCTTGTTTCCGAAGGGTTAGACAGGGCGATCCTTTATCTCCCTTACTCTTTTGCATTGCGGAGGAAGTACTGAGCAAATTTATTGAAGTTGCAGTTACTCGAAATTAGCTTGGGCCGTTCATGGCGCCTAAGAAGATCGTATTCCCTTCTTCTATTATGTACGCGAATGATATTGTAATTATGTGTGGGGCCTCTTTAGCAAATGCACACACTCTTCTTTAGATCCTGACGTTATATGCTGATATTGTTTTTGAATAAGTTCGAATATATATATAAAAATGAAAAAAGAGTAGTACCCCCGGAAACAATAAAATAAATGGCCTAAAAAGGAAAAAGAATCCTCGTTAAAAACCTTCAAGGTAAAACCCACCCTTGCGTGGAAGGAAAGAGAGTACCCCCGAGGAAACAATGGCGCACTAAAAAAGGAACAAACCTATAATTGGATTGGCCAACATAGTCATCGGTGAGGTAGTGTAAGAGCTCCGTGGGCGGGGCGCCCCACTATGTGCCGCTGTCCGTCTTCTTGCTCAGCATGTCCGCAACCCAATTGCCTTCCCCAAAAATATGTGAGACTACAAGATCCATGTGCTCGAGAAGGTATAGTGTGTGACGCCTTGATGCTCGAGATGGCGCCACGGGACTTCCGTCGATCTTTTCTCGGCAAATTCACCACATACATTGAATCCGACTCGGCCCAAAAGTTGTGTCCAACCCTTAGCAAATGCATCTTGGATCGCCCACATTCTTGCCATCAATTGACTTCAAACGCATACCCGATCCATAGTGAAGTGCTAACAAAGCACCCTCATAAAAGCCTCTACAATTTCCAGAAACTCGTTGATGAACAAAGCACCCTTGAAAGAAGCCTCTACAATTTCGGAAGACTCCGGACGCTGTGAGACTTCTCGGCGCCCCTGAGGTGCTGCCATCCGTGTTAACCTTGATCCAACCCGGAAGGGGCTTTTGCCAATGAACCTCCACGATGCTCGGAGCTTGTCTAGCCCTTCCATGAACTCGCAGTCCGCGCAAGATAAATAAGTCCTGTTGATCATTGTTCATGCATCCCCGGTCCAATGATGATGATTCTACAATGAGTACTTTTAGATGGATGATTGCCGCCTTCAGTTTCCAGATTTTGTTGTGAAAAATCAGCTCGTTTCGGATATGCCATATGAGCTATATGCATGAAAGTATCGCCACACGCCAAAGGAAAGCAACCTGGTCACTAAAACGAAAAGACATTAACTGCACCAGTAACTCATTGAGACTATAAGTCTGAAAAGGGTGAACTTGGTAAGCATGGAAGATCCATCGCCATATATTTCCTGCAAAAGCACAAGAGACAAATAAATGATCAACCGATTCTTCCGATTCCCGACAAAGAACACAAACCGAAGGGCCAGTAAAACTTCCCCTAGCTCGTAATGAATCCTGGACAACCAGTCGGTTGTGTATGGCCCTACAAGCAACCACCGATCTCCGTTCCGGGATATGTTGCGACCAAATCCAAGAGCCCCATTTAATTGTCGGGCGCTAGGGGCGTAGGTGGTTGTAAGCCGCCTTCGAGGTAACCGAGCCATCCTCCGAGTTCAACCAAGAACGTGTATCCCGTGTATCTGGCGCTATCGGGATGCGCACAATGGCACGGACCAGCTCCAAATAGGCCTCCGTGAAAGAGGAGGTGAAGTGCTAGGACCCATCATAAAAGTAGTCAGAAATGCGTTGATGAAATAAGTATCTATTGTAGTACCCAAGAAATTGGGGGAAAATAGAAATTAGGGTTTGATTGTTTAACAATTAGGGATTTTAAAATTTTGGGGGAAATCTGAAAAATATTATTATATTGGGCCTAATAGATTAGTTTTAAACTTTATTTTTATATTTTATTATATTGGCCCACTAGAATAATCTTAAACCCATCACCAAGCCCAAGCCCAAGTCCAAGCCCATGTCATCTATCCAAATATGGTAGTACAAAAAAAACATAAATTATCCTAAAAATCTTTTAATTATAACAATCAAATTAATTAACAATAAACTCCAACAAATATCCCTATAAATCAGCATTTTTATTTTAGCCATCTAATCTATTATTATAATTAATATGATTACAAATATTTTTTTTATAACTTTGTATTAATTTAAGCTTGACAAGATAATAATAATAATAATAATAATAATAATAATAATAATAATAATAATAATAATAAAACAAAACAAACAATAGCAACTAAATTGGAAGTCTGCTTTAGAAAAGAAAATAACAAAATCCCTACTAATCAACACATTTTTTTTACCAACTATTCTAAAATTACATCAATTAGAAATCTGAAAATCGGAAAGGAAAGAGAAATTCATTAACATTCCATTTTTCTTAATCAATTACACTGCTAATTTTCAGCAAAATAATTACACAAATTTCCTCAATCAATTAGAAACAAAAATTCTGGCTAAAATTTCTAACTTTCCAAACTTCAACCCAACAACTGCTACCTATATATACACTCTTTCTGAAAGAATTGAAATTTTGAAGGAATATCATTACAAGACCATGTGTTTTGTTAATTATTCCTCCTCTGCCCCTTTTTCATTTATATCAAATGAGAACTCAAATTGTTTATTCTCCTGTGTTCATTATTGGAGTGCGAGGTGTCAAGATTTTAGACTGATGTAGAATATGTGCAAATCTATTATCTAAAAGCAGACCCTTTTAACTAAATCTACCAATTATGAAGGTATAAAAATATTCCATATACTTGAAAGAAATTAATCTTAAAATAGACTTAATCCTTTATGTACGCTTATAAACCCAACATTCTGTAATGTTATTAACTCTTGATTGTTGCCAACATTACAATCCTTATACACTATATAATTTGTATATAGTTGATAAAAATGTTATACATCACAGGAAATTATAAATTGAATTGGTTGTTAACCATTGCTTATGAGAAATATGTACCTTGATCGGAGTCGGCATAACATGTGGAGTAGGCAACCCCTTCTTTTTTTTATATATACATATATATATATATATATTATATATATATTTTTAATTTTAAAGAAGGCATTTTTTTTAAAGTCTACAGAAACGTCGACCCGCTCTGATACCACTTATGTAACATCCCATTTTCATAATAAAATACGACTTATAAAGTAATAATGCGATTTATAATAAACGTGAATTTTCCAAAAATCATTACCATTTAAAGCGATAATATAAAAAAAAACTGTTAGATAAAATTTCAAGAACTACTCCATAGATAAATTTTAAATACCAAACATTAGAAATATCCATCAAAGAAAATAAAAAAAATTAAGTTTATTGTGCTAATTTTATTATTTGGGTCACCGCCTCCACGTGTCCCGCCAACTCCATCATTCATCTGAAATAGAAATATATTTGGGGTGAGCATTCAACGGCTCGATGAGGGGCGAATTTGTCAAGCTAAATACACAATACACATTACAAAATAACATGCTTAACATTTAAAATGTAATCGTAGCTATGGCATTGAAACATGGCTCGCACTGCCGGGGTTTCACCGGAGGGAACTTTTATGCCCCGGACCTCTGTATGGTCCCACACGATTATAGACATTTAAAATATGGCTCGCACTGTCGGGGTTTCATCGGAGGGAACTTTTATGCCCGGCGATCATGCGAGCCATATTTTAAATGTCTATAGTCGTGTGGGACCATACATCTGAGGTCCGGGGGCATAAAAGTTCCCTCCTATGAAACCCCGGCGATGCGAGCCATGTTTCAATGCCATAGCTACAGTTACATTTTAAATGTTAAGCATGTTATTTTGTAATGTGTATTGTGTATTTAGCTTGGACAAATTCGCCCCTACTGAGCCGTTGAATGCTCACCCCAAATATATTTCTATTTTAGATGAATGATGGAGTTGGCGGGACACGTGGAGGCGGTGACCCAAATAATAAAATTAGAACAATAAACTTAATTTTATTTTATTTTCTTTGATGGATATTTCTAATGTTTGGTATTTAAAATTTATCTATGGAGTAGTTCTTGGAATTTTATCTAACAGTTTTTTTTTATATTATCGCTTTAAATGGTAATGATTTTTGGAAAATTCACGTTTATTATAAATCGCATTATTACTTTATAAGTCGTATTTTATTATGAAAACGGGATGTTACATCTATAGTCCTCTAGGATGCCAATTATGTCTGCTATAGAGTATCCCAACCAATTATCAATCCAGAATAAAACCTCGGAATTAGCCCCTGGGATCCAACGAGCATCGTCCAAGCAATCGGAAATGCAGGGTTTAATCCCAGCCCAGATGGAAGAAGGAATAAAGGACTGCCGAATCTCCCCATTCCTTGTAAAGTACCGTTGTCTGAGGGTTCTATAAACCACTGAGTCCAAGTTCAGAACCATCCAACCCAATTTCATCAAGAAAGCCTTGTTAGCAACCACAATGGATCTCACGCCCAGCCCCCCTTCAGCTCTTGGCGTGCAGCATCTATTCCAATTGACCACAACCTTTCCCTTAGAATTCACATCCCCCGTCCAAATGAAGTTACGCATGGCTCTTTCCATTTGTTTAAGCAACGTTCCAGGCCATTTGTAAGTCATCATGGTGTGTACAAAAGAACTAGTAATCACTGAGTTAACCAGACAAACTCTACCAGCAAGGGAAAGAGACGAACCTTTCCATCTTCTGAATTTGAGGATAATCTTGTCAAAGACAGGCTGTAAATCCGCAACCTTGGGGGCCCCCTTAAATATTGGAGCGCCTAAATAAACAGTAGGAAACGCCCCCGGATGGATCCCCAAAATGTGTTGCACCCTCCCGCGGACATATGACGAAACCTGCGAACCAAAGTAAACTTTGGATTTTTGTGGATTAAACACTTGACCCGAGATATTTGCATAATTAGTTAGAATCTGAAGCAACACCCAGGCATTGGCAAAAGACGCCCCACATATGATGACAATATCATCCGCGTATAAGATGGAAGATGGAAAGATAATACCCCTGGGCGCCGTGAAGGGAAATAACCGAGATTGATCCATTGCCACTTCAATAAATCGTCCCAGGACCTCCTCCACAATGCAAAACAATAATGGTGATAAAGGATCCACTTGTCTGACCCCTCTGAAACAGGGAAAATAACCAATCGGCGTCCCATTCAACATTACTGATATCCTGGACGACCGAAGAACCACCTCAACCCAATGCACAAAGATCTCTGAGAAACCGAAACAGCGCAAGACCTATAGTAAGAAATCCCACCTCAATGTGTCAAAAGCCTTGCGGATATCGATTTTCGAGATCATCTTGAATCCGTGCGTCCGCAGTAAGCGTTAAACCCTTCAGATACCATGGCAATACAGTCATGAATCTATCTGCCGGGGATGAAACCAAACTGTGTTGGGGATAAATAGGCTGCAATAATCGAACCCAAACGCGTCGCCAATATCTTTTGATGATCTTGAAAAGGAAATTGCTCATAACAATCGGGCGGAAATTTTCAATGACATTTGCATCCTTAGTCTTTGGGATGAGCGCCATAAAACTGGCGTTCAAGCCCAGAGGTAGTAACGAAATACTGAAGAAGAAACGAACAGCTGTAGTCACCTCAGCTGAGATGACATCCCGGAAATGGCGATAAAATATCCCATTGAACCCATCTGGCCCCGGAGAACTATCTGAATCCATATCAAAAACTGCTTCCTTGATCTCTGAATCCGAGGGAATGGGTGTTAGGCTGGCATTATCCTGCGCCCCAACCTTTAGAGTAATAACCTGGTCGATTAACGAGAAATCCGAGATAGAATTCCCAGTATCCGCGAAGAGCTCCTTGTAGAAAGAAATGATATGATTCACAAGTATCGCAGTATCATTAGTGTAACTGCCTGCCACCATAAGTCCCTGTATCCCTGCGCGCCCCGCACGAACCTGGGTGCGCCGATGAAAAAATGCTGTATTACGATCCCCATCCTTAAGCCAAGCAGTACGGGCCTTTTGCTTAAGGAATTCGGATTGTAATTACAGCGTCTGGGAGAGCCTGGGCTGGGCGTCCAGCTCCTTGTCCCGGAGAGCAGCGGAGTAACCCAAAGTCTCAATGTCAGCCTGGATCTGACGAACTTGGTCCATTTGGAATTCCACCTTTCGGTTAACGTCCCCAAACACTTCTCTATTCCAGTCTTTGATACTTGTCGCAGCCATTTGAGCTTCCACATGACACGCAACAAGGGGTTGGGCGTGTCGTATGGAGAAGCCCAAGAAGTGGTAACCAAATCCCAGAATGAATGATGATGCACCCACATACGCTGAAAACGGAACAGGACCGGCCCCCTGCTAATTGAAGAAGAACAAGAAACCAAAATGGGGTGGTGATCGGATCCAATACGTGGAAGAACTAAACCGCTTGACCGACTTGCCAAAGAGAAAAATTGACAACGGCAAGAGCTCGGTCCAACTTAGCTTGAAGTAAAGATAGAGGCCTTCGTGGGGAGAACCAAGTAAATGAGTTCCCCGTAGTAAACCGATGCAAAAGTCCATCCTCCATGAAATCCCGAAATCGACACGAGGCTTGGGAGAGAGTATCATTGCGGGAGCACTCATGATGTCCCAAGACCGCGTTAAAATCCCCAACAATCAACAGATCAGTAAGACCCAAATTCCTCAAATCCAACCAAAGCACACGTCGTGCAATGTAATCACACAAACCGTGAGCAAAAGCAACATGATAAACCAAAGCACCAAATTGAACTTGCAAAACAATGCATTGGGAAGAAGACCAAACCTGGCTAAGGATTGTGATGGTGGAGTCACAAAAAACCCAAATATCTGACCGTCCATTTCCTCGAAAATTTTGAGTCACAAAAGTCAGAAATAGCCGAAATGTCCACCTTGGGCTCACAGATAGCCAAAATAGAAGGTTTATGCTGCTGACATAAAGCCTTAAGAACATTGTGAGATGCAATGTTCCCAATCCCCCGGATGTTCCAGAAGATGCAATTCATTGAGAAGGTTGGGGTGTGGCGCCCGTGACGATCGCACGGTGAAAACAGGCGTTTGGTGCGTAGCAGAGTCTGGCGATTGGGGGTGACCCACTTCATCCGCATAGTCGCCCATGTCTTGGAAGCTACAAAGTTCATCTCGTGTGGTTACGAACTCTCCTGGTTCAATAGTAACTTCATGAAGCGGGGCGGCGGCCCCGACGTAACTTTCCTGGATAATTCTATCTTTAGCGAATCCAAGGAGTCTGTCCCAAAAGCACGACTCGAGCACGAATAGGCTTCCCCAAAGGATCTTGAACCGTGATAGGCATAATGATGGAGACTGTGTTCGTATTGGAAGTATTGGCCTTGGGAGATGACTCCCTAGCTGGATACTCGGCTTGGAAATCTGCGGATTGCTGATCTTGGGAGTCGACTGAACCAAGATCCTCGAAGGTGCTACCAAGATGGATGTTTGTAGAGCAAGTGACTATGGCACGAGGAGGAGATCCTGCGCGCATAGCCGAACCCGTATTTCCCATTGAGTCATCAACGGCCTTGCCCTTGTCCTACTGAACAGGACGATAAACTCTACGAACCCTGGAACGCCCTCGTTGCACTGAATTGTGGCGAGTGGCAGACTCCCGTGGGCGTTTCTGGGCCACTGATGCACGCCCTTCCGTATCCGTATTATCCGCTTTGTTAAGACGACAAGAAGCTATTGAGTGCCCGTAACACTACACCTCAAGCAAAACGAGGGAGTTTTCATAAGCGATGGAAACAAAAGAACACTTGCGGTCGTTCCACCATGATCCGGTGCTCCGGTTTAGAGATCATTGTCCACGAACCCGGATGAAATGACCCAAAGAACCATCCAAAGTGGCGCCGATCAATTTGTAGTGGATTCCCAAAAGCACTCGGCAATCCCCATGATGTTATTGGGGTCCCATTCCAGGAGAGTTCAAAAATGCGTACCCAAACGCTGGCCACTAAGGTTTGAACCTTATAGGGGTGAAGTCCGGCACCCATGGAGATAGATGGATAGTACTAGGGTTAAGCGTCCAAGTAGTGCGTTCTTGAGCCCGAGATCGATCCTGTGCACTAAACAATTTGACACAAAAAAATCCCTTGCCCAAGGAATTAGTTTCCAGTCATTCTTAATACCCCATAATTCAGATAGGCGTTTATGCAAAAGCATAGTCGCTCATGACTTGTTACCTTTTCCCAAAAGAACCCTGTCGAATTAAAGAGTAGGAAAATTCAGCCAGACGTTATTGGTAAATATTATCATCAATTGTAACGGAATAGTACTCACCTTTTTCGAACCGGTTTTGGAATAGATGGACTTTTACTAGAAACCACTTTGTGGAAAACAGTTTTGCATTACACAGGGGCCGGGCGTGGAATCAGAATGATTGGTACACGCAACTATTTTAGCAAAAGAGTATCCAAAATTGGGGTTAGCATGTGAATTATGAGTCGAATATCGCAGGCTTGTTTCATAATCGGAAGACGTTGGAGCAAGATATCCAACATTTCGTTGCGCGTTCTTGGAATCTGGAATAGGATGTGGTTGTGGGCCCATGTGTGGGGGGCCATACGGATGGTGGACGGCGGCCCAGGGGTCATCACTCCCCTGGGGAGGGGCGGCCTGGGATGTTGTGGCAGCAGCCGGCCCCCCAAGAGATGACACAAGGGGGCCAGTCCCCCCATGGTAGATAGCGGCCATGGGGGGAAAGGGTGCCGCCGCCCACATAAAAACCACCATTGGCAACCGCCTGCCCTTGTGGGGGGACCACGCCAGCAAGAACAGCGTGGGATGGCAGGGAAAGCGTGGGATCTTTTGTTGGCGGGGAACATCTTTGCAGTCGCAGGTGGTTGCGAGTGCGAGGAAGCGCCCACGCACGGCCGGGCATTGCGCGTATAAGGATGCGTTAGGCGCTTTCTTTGGTACAAGGTGGATCGCGTGGATGCTGCTCGGGGCTGCACGCAGGGACGACACTTGCCGCTGGTGCGGACGTGTGAGGAGGCTGCTGTGCGCTGCCGCTGTTATCGGACAAGAAAGTCCAAGGAACCCCGTAGAAGCAAAACTTCCCCGACGTCAATTGTTTTCCATGCTCAGGCTGCATTGTGCGCGGAGAGGAAGGATGCGCAACTGATGATTCACGTGGACGGGCATGATGAGGATCAAAATTCGATGTTAAACCGGAGAAAGCAAAAGACTCCGGCGAAGCCATGGCCGGCGACGGCGCCGGAAAGATGGGACGAAACGTCCGATGCGTGATCAAGAGAGAGAAGAGAGAGAAACCCTAGAGAGAGAAAATCTTTTCCTATTTGTTTCTTAGTTGATCTATTGGTTTCGTAATATGCTGATATATCGGGTCAGGCCTTCAACCCTCGCAAATCCAAAGTTTACTTCGGCAATCGGGTCTCTACTTATGTGAGTGGCCATATTAAGACAATTACGGGTATTCAGTTAGGGGTCTTCCCTACGATTTATCTGGGCGCCTCTATCTGTAAAGGTGCTCCCAAGGTGGCGGCTTTACAACCCGTTTTTGATAAGGTGATTCTCAAATTTAGAAGGTGGAAAGGGACTTCTTTATCTATTGTTGGTCGTGTCTGCCTAGTGAATTCGGTGATCACCAGTTCCTTTGTGCACATGATGATGGTTTACAAGTGGCCTAGAACATTGCTTAAGCAAATGGAAACGGCCATGCGTAACTTTATCGGGACTGGTGATATTAACTCTAAAGGTTTGGTGGTGGTTAATTGGAGTCGATGTTGTATGCCTCGGGCCGAAGGGGGACTGGGCGTCCGCTCTATTTCGGTTGCTAATACTGCATTTCTGATGAAGCTGGCCTAGAAGGTTATGAATTCGGATTCTGTGGTTTACAAAACTCTCTGAAAACGTTATTTTACTTCGGATGGTTCTCCTCGAAGTCATTCATCCCTTCTTCCATATGGGCCGAGAATAGGCCTTGCATCACGGGTTTCTTGGATAACTCTTGTTGGATCCCGGGGTGTAATTCCGAGGTCTTATTTTGGCTTGACAACTGGCTGGGTTACGACATCGCAGATAGAATTGGTATCCCACAGGAATACAGATATTTATTTTGGTATCGCATCTCGGATTACTTCTATGACGAGTCCTGGCATTTCACCTTCTCGTTTGTTGAGGTCTACTTGGATCTGGTCCGGGAGATTGTCTGCGTCCCCATGACTCCGGCTTCGAAGGATACGCGTGTCTGGATGTACTCTGATGATAGGATTAGTACTTCGAAAGTGGCCTACTCTCATTTGCGCCCCGATTCTCCGGTGGTCCAATGGGGTTCCTAGATTTGGTCACCCCATATCTTGGAACGACGTTCGATTGTGGCATGGCGAGCTATCCACAATCATCTGGTGGTATTGGATTTACTGCGTCCTAGGGGAAGCTTCACTGGCCCCTCGGTCTGCGGTGTTTGTTGTGCTGCTGCTGAATGTGTTGATCATTTGTTTGTCTATTGTGTATTTGCAGGGGCCCTTTGGCGGTGGATCTTTGACTCATTTGACGTTCACCTTTTTATGGCTCATGGTTTTAATGAATTTCTGGTGCGTTTAATGAATTTTCATTTCAGAACTTCCTGTCTGCTGATAAATCTTGGATTTCTCCAAGGCACTTGCACACTCCGAGCGAGAAAAATTACATCATCAATTTCTAGGGTTTTTCTCTCTTCTCTCTCCCGGACTCTGATCGGCCATCTCCTATGCCTCTGGCACCGTCGCCAGTCGCACCCTCCATGGCTTCATCGGAGTTTTATGGTTTAACCTCTAACTTCCTTCCCCACCATGCAAATCCTCCTCCTTTGCACGTAGCTCCTTCAGGTCACACGTCCCCTCTGCATGTCGAGCACGCTGGCGATAGGAAGTCGCAGGCGCCGACAGCCACTCTCAGTCAGTAGCGCGTCGTAGACGGCAAATTTTCAGCGTCCATCCCGTTCACTTGTTACGGTATCCCGTGGAATTTTATTCCATCTCACACACCATCGTCAGCCGTCGACCCATCTGCAGCAGGCGTCATCCCACCGGACGCCTACCTCCTACCACCGTCATCATCTGCAGCAGCTCCCAAGGTGACGAGCAGCGACAAGGGGGCCTCCGCCCCACCTTCCTCCTTGCAGGCAACATATTATGGGGGCCTCCTTTGTTTCCTATGAGGGGCAGGTGGTGGCCACCACTTCTAGGCCAGCCCCCTCGCAGGGGGGTGATGACCCCTGGGCCACAGTCTCCCATCCTCAGGGCATTCCTCGTGCATGCCCATCCACGACTGTTGCTCAACTGGCTGGAAGCTCTGCCAACATGGGCCCATCCCATGCATCGAACCGTCGACATTCGGCTCATAATACTAAAGCTCAATCCCATTTTGGCCATTTTTTGCTAAAATTGTTTCAGGTACTCACCACGATATGGATTCGACTATGCAGGCCCAAGGTAATTTTACAACATTTTCGCATGTTGTTGCTGGTAAATCCCATTCTATCCCTAAACATGTTAGAAAGGGAGATTATTATTTAGTTACGATTGATGAAAATGTTTATCAACAACGCCTCGCCGAATTTTCTTATTCATTGATTGGAAGGGTGATTTTGGGCAAGGGTAATAAACCATGGGCGACTATACATCTGCATAAACGCCTATCAGATTTATGGGGAATTAAAAATGATTGGAAACTAATCCCCCTGGGTAAGGGATTTTTTTGTGTCAAGTTCTTTAATGCGTAGGATAGAGCTCGAGCTCAAACACGTGTTAATTGGGCGCTCAATCTGGGAACTATTCGGCTCTCTCCATGGGTCCCAGATTTCAATCCGTACAAGGTACACATGTCGGTGGCAAGTGTTTGGGTCCGAATCTTCGAGCTCGGTTTGGAGTACTGGGATCCTAATACCATCTTGGGGATCGCTAGTGCGATTGGAAATCCGATACAGATTGATCAACGATCGCTTGACGGCTCTCTGGGGCATTTCATTCGGGTGTTAGTGGATATTGATTTGTCGAAACCGTTGGAGGTCACATCATGGTGAACGAGTTGGCCAGTGTTCCTTTGTTTCAATAACTTATGAGAAATTACCTGAATTATGTTCCAAGTGCAGCGTTATGGGACACTCAATGGTTTCTTGTCGTGTTGCTCCAGCAGGTAACTCTGGCACGGATAGGCGTCCCTCTCCTAAACATGGACATTCCAGGGCTCCAGGGCCACGTCAGAACTCAGTGTAACGGGGTCATTCCAGGGTCCGTAAAGTTTATCGTCTGTCTGGCGGAGACACAAGGGCAAGGCCGTTGATGACTCAATGGGAAGTACGGGTAAGGCTATGCGAGCAGGATCCCCTACCTATGCAATAGTCACTTGCCCTTCGGATATACATATGAGTAACACTTTTGAGGCCCTTGCTTCAGATGACAACCCGGATCAACCGTCGGCAGACTCTTAGTCCGATTATCCAGCAAGGGAACCGGTCCCCAAGGCCTCTACCTCCAACACCGGCCCCGTTTCTACTATTCTGCCTCTTACGGTTCAGCATCCGTTGGAGAAGCCTATTCGGGCCCTAAGTCGCGCATTCCAGGACAACTCCCTGTATTCAGCTAAATCAGGATTAATCCAGAGTGTCACTAAGGGTCCATCACCAGCAGTTCATGACATTAACATTGAACCAAATCGCCCATGGCCGAATGAGTTAGATTTTGCAGCTTCAAAGCGATGGGCAGATTATGCAGATGAAGTGGCCAACTCGCAGTCGTCAGATTCGGCAGCTCACCACACTCCTGTTCTCATCGTGAGGTCATCACGGGCGCCACCCCCCCACTGTCTCAATGAATTGCATCTTCTGGAACATCCGGGGGATTGGGAACATTGCATCTCACAATGTTCTTAAGGCTTTATGTCAAAAGCATAAGCCTTCTATTTTGGCTATTTGTGAACCTAAGGTGGACATTTTGTCGATCTTTGATTCTTATTGGAATAGTTTGGGCTTGACCTTCGTGGCTCAGAGCTTTCAGGCAAATGGACGTGCTGATATTTGGGTCTATTGTGATGCTGGTATCACTGTCCTTAGTTAGGTTTGGTCTTCTACTCAATGTATTGTTTTGCAAGTTCAATTTGGTTCTATGATTTTTCATGTTGGTTTTGCTCATGGTTTGTGTGATCATATTGCTCGGCGTGCGCTTTAGTTGGATTTGAGGAATTTGGGTCTTACTGATCTGCTTCTTATTGGAGATTTCAATGCGGTCTTGGCACATCATGAGCGCTCTGGCAATGGTACTTTATCCCAAGCCTCTTGCCAGGATTTCAGGGATTACTTGGAGGATGCTGGTTTGTTTGCTCTGCCGACTACGGGGAATTCATTTACTTGGTGCTCCCCCCGAAGGCCTCTATCCCTCCTTCAGGCTAAGTTGGATCGAGCCCTAGCAACTTGTCAATTTTTCTCTTTTTGGCAAGTTTTCAAGGGCTTAGTTCTTCCACGCATTGGATTCGATCACCACCCCATTTTGGTCTCTTGTTCGTCTTCCATTAGCAGGGGTCCGGTTCTATTTCATTTTCCGCATATGTGGGTATATCATGACACATTCCGCGATTTGGTTACCACTTCTTGGGCGGCTCCATGCGCCACGTCCAACCCCCTGTTGTGCGTCATGTGGAAACTCAAAAAGTTGCGGCAGGTTATTAAGGTCTGGAACAAAGATGTTTTTGGGGACGTCAATCGCAGGGTGGATTATCAGATGGAACAAGTTCGTCAAATTCAGGCAGATATTGAGGCTTTGGGATATACAGCTGCATGTCTGGACAAGGAGATGGATGCCCAGATGATGCTATCTCAGACATTGCTTTTACAATCCGAATTCCTTAAGCAAAAGGCACGCTCGTCATGGCTTAAGGATGTGGATCGTAATACATCATTTTTTCATCATCGTAGCAAATTCGTAATGGACGCACGGGGATTCAGGGTCTTATGGTTGACGGCAGTTACACTGATGATACATCGGTTCTTCGGAATCATATTATTTCCTTTTATAAGGAGCTCTTCGCAGATACTGGGGGTAACATCACGGATTACACTATCGTCGATCAGGTAATTTCACCCAGGGTTGGGGCGTCGGGTAACTCTAGCTTGACAGGCATTCCTTCGGATTCAGAGATTAAGGAAGCAGTTTTTGATATGGATTCGGATAGCTCGCCAGGGCTAGACGGTTTTAATGAGATTTTTTATCGACATTACTGGGACGTCATATCCGTTGAGGTGATCGCTGTTGTTTGCCTTTTCTTCATTACCTCGTCCCTACCTTTGGGTTTGAACGCTAGTTTCATGGCGCTCATCCCAAAGACTGAGGATGCTAATGCTATTGAGAACTTTCGCTCGATTGTTATGAGTAATTTTCTATTCAAGATTATTACTAAGAATTTGGCTACGCATTTGGGAGCGATTATCCCCTACGTAGTTTGGTTTTAATTCCAGGGAGGCAAATTCACGATAATATTGCCATGGTTTCTGAAGGGTTCAATGTCTTGCATGGTCGATTGGATACCAATATGATCTTGAAGATTGATATTCGTAAGGCGTTTGATACATTGAAGTGGGATTTCTTATTACACGTCTTGCGCCGCTTTGGTTTCTTAGAGATTTTTATTCACTGGGTGGATGTTATTCTTCGGTCATCCAGAATTTCAGTGCTACTAAATGGAACGCCGGTGGGGTACTTTCCCTGTTTTAGAGGGGTCAGACAAGGTGATACTTTATCATCTTTACTGTTTTGCATCGCTGAGGAAGTACTTAGTAAATTTATCGAAGTTGCAGTGGATCAAGATCGGTTAGAACCATTCATGGCGCCCAGAAGGATTATCTTCCATCGTCTATCTTATATGCGGATGATATTGTTATTATGTGTGGGGCTTCTTCAGCCAACGCCCATACCCTTCTTCAGATTCTGAACCTTTATGCGGATATATCGGGCCAAACATTTAATCCTCGGAAATCTAAAGTTTACTTTGGCTCCCGGGTCTCATCGTATATCCGTGGGAGAGTGCAAACTATCATGGGGATTCAGCCCGGGATGTTTCCTACTGTATACCTAGGCGCACCGATCTTCAAGGGTGCCCCTAAGGTTGCGGATTCTGACTATATTTTTGATAAGATCATCCTCAAATTCAGAATATGGAAAGGTTCATCGCTTTCCCTTGCTGGTAGAGTTTGTCTTGTTAATTCGGTGATTACTAGTTCCTTCGTGCACACCATGATGGCTTACAAGTGGCCCCGCACCTTGCTCAAGAAAATGGAAAGGACCATGCGTAATTTTATCGGGTAGGGGATGTGAATACTAAGGGTTCGGTGGTGGTTAGTTGGCATAGGTGTTGCACGCCTCGGGCTGAAGGGGGATTGGGCGTGCGATCGATTGTGGCGGCTAATACGGCTTTCTTGATGAAATTGGGCTGGATGGTCATGAACTCAGACTCAGGGATCTTCAGCACCCTAAGGCAACGCTACTTGACAGCGGATGGGGCAATTCGGAGGTCGTTTATCCCTTCTTCTATCTGGGCCGAGATTAAACCTTGCATTTTGGCTTGCTTGGATGACTCTCGTTGGATCCCAGGGGCCAATTCCGAGGTATTATTTTGGATTGATAACTGGTTGGGTTATTCGATAGCAGAATTGGTATCCCAGAGGAATATAGATACTTATTTCATCATCACATTTCAGACTACTTTTATGACGGGTCCTGGCACTTCACCTTCTCGTTTGTGGAGGCTTATTTGGATCTGGTTTGGGCTATCGTACGCGTCCCTATTGCCCCTAATTCAAGGGATACACGTGTTTGGTTGAACTCGGCAGATGGTTTGGTTACCTCGAAGGTGGCTTATGATCATGTGCGTCCCAATTACCCGACGGTTAATTGGGGTTCTTGGATTTGGTCGCAACACATACCGGAACGGCGATCGTGGTGGCGTGGCGAGCTATCCACAATCGATTGGCTATATTAGATTCATTATGGACCAAGGGGAGTTTTACTGGCCCATCGGTTTGCTCTCTTTGTAGTAGATGTGCAGAATCGGTTGACCATTTATTTGTCTCTTGTGTCTTTGCAGGGGATCTCTGGCGATGGATTTTTGAGTCGTTCAACGTTCACCCATTTGAGGCTAATAGCTTTAATGAATTCCTGTTGCGGCTTATGAACTTTCATTTCAGTGAGCAGGTTACTTTCCTCTGGCGTGTGGCTATCCTTTCCTACATCTGGCTTATTTGGCATATCCGGAATGAGTTGGTCTTTCACAACAAAATCTGGACAGTGGATGCGGCGTGTCTCCATCTTCGGGTACTCATTGTAGAATCATCATCATTGGATCGGGGATGTATGCACAATGACCAACAAGACCTTCTTATCCTGCGTAGGTTGCGTGTTCCTGGGCGGGCTAGACAAGCACCAAAGATCGTGGAAGTTAATAGGCAAAAACTTCTCCCGGGTTGGATCAAGGTTAATACGGACGGCAGCTCTTCGGGGGCGCCGGGCCATTTCACTGCTTCCGGGGTGTTCCGGAATTGTAGAGGTTTCTTTTGGGGGTGTTTCGTGCATCATTGTGGATCGGGCTACGCGTTTGAAACTGAATTGGTCGCGACAATGTGGGCGATTCATTATGCTTTTGTCAAAGGATGGACACAACTTTGGCTGGAGTCGGATTCAATGTATGTGGTGAATTTGCTGGAGAAGAGGTCGGCGGAGGTCCCGTGGCGGCACCTTAGTACTTGGAGATACACCTTGCATCTTCTCGCTCATATGGATTTTGTGGTCTCACATATTTTTCGGGAAGGCAATAGAGTGGCAGACATGTTGAGCAAGAAGATGGAGTACGGTACATGGTGGGGCATCCCGCCTGCGGAGCTCGTACACTTTCTCACCGATGACTATTTTGGCCAATCCAACTATAGGTTTGTTACTTAGTGTGTCAGCGCTCCAGGTTTCTTATCCTTATTTTGGACGCTATTTTCATTCATGGGAGGTACTCTTTTTCCTACCAAGGGTTTTTCCCACAATGGTGGGTTTTACCTTGGAGGTTTTATCGAGGCCCCAACCATTCAGCCATTTGGTCGGCTTGTGACCATTTCGTTCTCTTTTATGACATTGTTTTGAGGCTTACTTCTGGTTACGTGATCAGCCTGTGATCAGGAATACTCTATTTTTCATTATTTATATACAATTTCGAATTTATTCAAAAAATGAATTTTCATTTCAGTGAGCAGGTGTTTTTGACAAATGAGATCTAGTTCAGTAACCAATGCAGGAGGCTCTTTTAACCAACAACTCTGATACCACTTGTAGGTCCCAAGGGGTGCAAAGTAATGTCTAGAAGGGGGGAGTTGAATTGACTTTACCAAATTTTTTGATCTTTAAAATCAGAGTTACAAGAAACAGCTATGTCCTTTAGACATCTGTGTTAAGCTTTAGTAGAAGAGTTAACCACTCAATAGTTCCCTTAGAGTGTTGTTGATAGAGTAAATCAGCTGAGTGAATTTTTTTTAAATAAAGCTCGAAATTTATATAAAAGAAATAAAAATCCTGATCACAAGCCGATTAGGTAGCGCAATGTTTGGGGCCTCGTTAAAAACCTACCAAGGTAAAACCTACCCTTGTGGGAAAAACCCTTAGTAGGAAAAGAGTACCCCGACGAGAAAAAGAAAACCATACAACCAGAATAAAAAGGATAGAACTCAACACTAGCCGACAAATCTATATTGCGCTCATCCGACATAGTCATCTGTAAGCAGAGAGATAATATCCACCGGAGGAGCGTCCCACCAAGTGGAGGCACACGTGAATTTGCTGAGCTGATCCACAACACGATTACCTTCCCGATAGATGTGAAAAACCACAAAGTTCATCTGGGAGATCAGGAATAGAGAATAACGCCAATGATTAAGTAAGCGCCACGGGATGGAGCCAACCCGAGATCTAAAAAGGTCGACCACATATGTAGAATCAGACTTTAGCCATAGATTAGTCCAGCCCTTATGAAAAGCATAAGAGATTACGCGCATAGCAGCAACTAATTCGGCCTCAAAAGCATAGCCCATTCCACACTGTTCCACAAAGCACCCACGAAAAAAGCCCCGATAAGTGCGGTAAACCGCCACCGCCGTAATATGCCTAAGTGCACCGGTTGCGCAACCATCTGTATTGACTTTAATCCAGCCAGGAAGGGGAAGAGACCAAGGCACCAGAATAATACACGGTACTTTAGGAGGGCGTCCCCTAACCTTCAACCGGTGTAGGATAAGTAAATCCTCCTGGGTATTCTGCATGCACCCTTTATCTAACGAAGCCGACTCGATAAACATAGCTCTTAATTGAACCAGCGCCGAATCAGTAGTCCATTTCTTGTCATTAAAAACAATGTAATTTCTGATATGCCATAACAACCAAATGCAAGAAATGGTCGCCACCCTCCAGAGAAAATAAATATGCGCATTGAAACGAAGCTATAGACCTTACGAAAAGTCACAGCAAATGATGCAGCAATCCAATCCCAGAGAGCTCCTGCAAAATCACAAGAAACAAAAATGTGATCAATCGATTCTAGGTGAGAATAACATAGGCTACAAGCAATGGGCCCAAGGAATCCTCTCTGTCGGCGGACGTCCATAACAACCAGACGTTCGTAGATAGCCTGCCAGACCACGACAGAGCGCCTTTCGGGGATATGTAAAGACCAGATCCAAGACCCCCATGTAATAGTAGAAAAGGACGGACGTATATAGGCATAAGTGCTTTTCGATGTCACCTTTCCATCCATAGAATGAGTCCACACCCTTTTATCCAAAGTATCTGGAGCAATCGGGCAACGGACAATATCCCGTACAATGTCCAAGTACGCATCCATAAACGACATAGTGAAATGCCAAGTGTTATAAAAAAAGAAGACCAAAATATGATTCCGAAACGTAGCCCGAAACTCATAAGGGATGCCAATCCGATTAGCGATGATGTACCCAAGCCAGTTATCAGTCCAAAAATTAATCAAAGATTGTGCCCCTGGAATCCATTTGGATTTTGTCTGGCAATCCTTCACAGCCTGACGTAGACCCGCCCAGATGGAGGAAGGAATAAAAGAACGTCTGATAGAACCGTTAGCCAGCAGAAAACGTCTACGGAGGGTATCAAAGACCACTGAATCCGAAGTAAGGACCTTCCAACCCAGTTTCATAATAAAAGCCCGGTTTGCAGAAATAATAGACCGAACCCCAAGACCTCCCTCACTCTTAGGAGTGCAACAACGCGTCCAATTAACCACCACAGAACCCTTCTGATTAACATCCTCGAACCAAATAAAATTCCCCATCGCCTTCTCCAACTGCCTAAGCATCGCTATAGGCCATTTGTAGATAAGCATACTGTGAACCAAAGAGCTGGAAATAACAGAATTGACCAAACAGACCCGACCGGCAAGGAAAGAGAGGATCCTTCCCATTGTTTAAATTTTACCATAATCTTATCAAACAACGGCTACAACACACCATGCTTAGGAGCACCCTTAAAGATGGGAATGCCTAGATAAGTAGTCGGCAAGGAACCAACCGACAAACTTATGACATCCTGAACGCGGTTTCTAATATACTACGAAACCCGAGTACCAAAAAACACCTTTGATTTGGCCAGACTGAACATCTGACCTAAAGAAAAGCATAATGACCAAGAGTGTCGAAAATATGACGTGCATTGCTAGAGGTTTCCACAAAGAGTACAACAATGTCATCCGCATAGAGCATGGTGGATGGGAAAACGATATTACGCAGAGCCACAAAAGGCTTGAGACGATTGGATGTCACCAATAGAGCAATTAGTCTCCCCTGGACTTCTTCAGCAATGCAAAAGAGAAGGGGTGAAAGAGGATCACCCTGACACACCCCTCTCGTGCAAGCAAAATAACCAACTGGAGAACCATTAAGCAGAATCGAGATACGGGCTGATTTCAAAATCACTGATATCCAGTCAACAAATTTCTTCGAAAAGCCAACTCTGCGCAGCACATATAAAAGAAAATCCCAACTGAGAGTGCCGAAGGCCTTACAAATATTGATCTTAAGAATCATATTGCTGTCACCCCGATTATGTAGAATGTTGAAACCCTTCGAGACCAGAGCAATACAAAAGTGAATGTGGTGGCCCGGAATAAAACCAAACTGAGTAGGTGATAAAATGCGACTGACGATGCGGCCAAATCGAGTAGCCAGAATCTTTGTGATGATTTAAAGATGAAATTGCTCATGACAATGGGCCTGCAGTTCTCCACAACATTCGCATCTTAGCTTTTAGGAATGAGAACCATATAGCTTGAATTGAGTCTGCACGGGAGGAGCCGATGGAAGAAGTGACGCACCATAATAATGACATCATCGTAGAGATAATATCCCAACAGTTCTGATAGAAGGAACCATTGAAGCCATCCGGGCCCGGGAACTGTCTATGCCGAGATCAAAAACCGCATCTCAAATCTCTAAGTCCGACGACAGAGAGATTAAGCAATCATTTTCCACATCCAACACCACTGGGTTAATAACGTGATCAATTGAAGAAAAATCCGAGTGGACCCGTAGGCGCCGTAAACAACTCCTCAAAGAACTAAATAATGTGACTATGAATGACCGACGAGTACGTGGAAAGCATACAATTAATCATCAGACCGTGAATACCAGCCCGAGCGGCCTTAGTCTGACAACAACGGTGAAAAAATAAAGTGTTGCGGTCTCCATCAACCAACCAAGAGGCCCGAGATTTCTGGCGAAGAAATTCAGACTGGAGGAGAAGTGCTTGATTAAGAGAGTTTTGGGCTTCAAGCTCCTGATCCCGACGTGCAATGCCATATCCCAAAGTTTCAATGTCCGATTGAATCTGATTTAACTTCTCTAACTTAGTATCCACCCCACGATTGACATCCCCAAAAACCTCTGAATTCCAAGAATGGAGCACTAGGCGCAACCTTTTTAATTTAAGCATCACTCGAATCAAAGGATTAGACCCTGCGCAATTCGCTTCCCATGAAGAAGCAATAATCGATTGGAAGCTTGAATGATTGGTCCACATACGTTGAAAACGAAATGGAGATGGGCCCTTATGAGCAGTAGTTGCACAAGAAAGCAAAAGAGGGTGATGGTCCGAGCAAATACGAGGAAGAACAAACACTTCTGCCCGCTGCCAAAGACTAACGAACCCTAGACTGGTAATAGCATGATCAAGTCGGGCTTGAATGAGCGTCTGATGAGGGCATATGCTGCACCAAGTAAATAATTTACCAACCGTGGGAATAGCCATCACCCCCGCATTATCAAAGAAATTTCGAAAATCTTGGCAAGAGGTCATGGAGGCCACCCTCTGACCTGTACGCTCATGATTCCCGAGAATAGCATTAAAATCCCCCATAAGAACAATATCATTAGTACCCAGAGAAAAAATATCAGGCCAAAGCTGTCTAGGAATCACGTGATTGCAAATCGGATGAACAAACTCCACATGGAAAATATAATTTGCAAATTGTACCTTGAGAATAATACACTAATCAGAGATAAGAACCTGCTGAAGAACCGTATGTCCGGACAACAGAAAACCCAGATATTCAACCTCCTCAAAGCCCGAAGGTTCTGAGCCACAAACTGTAAAACAAGACTGGCCCAATAAGAATTAGAGATAGTCTGTAAGTCCACTTTAGGTTCGGCAATAGCAACCAAAGAAGGCTTATAATGATGACATAGTTTCTGAAGAACATTGCGAGAAGCAATATTCCCAATCCCCCGAATGTTCTAAAAAATGCAATTCATTGAGAAGGATTGGGTGAGGGAATCCAGGTAGAATCTCTGGAAGGTGTGGGCACAGAGGCGTCAGTCCCAGAATTCTCATCATCATCCACATAGTCTGCCCATCGTTTCTGAGCCGCCCTGTTCAAATTGTAAGTCCCCTTATCATCATCTTAGATTTCCAGATGATGAACTACCGACATATTACCCTGCGTAACCGACTGAAGTAATTTGTGTTTGGCATCCACCGATTTAGCTCGTATAGCCCTATACAATGGGTGAAAGGGTTTATCTAGTGAATACTGCACCATGATGGGTTTAGTATGAATATCAGGGGTGTAGATAGCTTGTTCACTGCGAAGAATTGGAGGTTAAGGGACAGATGTATGGGAAGCCACGGGAGGGGGCACATCTTCAGAGATATGCATGTTAGGGTCCTCAGAGTCCAACACAGAAAAAGCATTATCCAGAGAAATACCTGAGGAAGCAGTAACAATAGCACAAGAAGGAGAGAACCCGGTGTCATTGTGAAAGTCGTGTCAGCCACTGAATTGTCAACGGCCTTGTCTTTGCCCTTGTCTGTAGAATTATGCGCTGGACGATAAACCTGGCGTACTCGTGATCAACCTCTTTGAGATGTGGGCCGTCCCTGTGGCTCTTTCAAATTGGCATTGTTTCCTAACCTCCGATAAGTCGCCGCCGAATGTCCCGTAAATCCACATGTGCCACAGAATAACGGTAATTTTTCATACCCAACAGAAGCAAACTAGCAATGACCCCTTCTTTCAACTATAGTGTGATCCTGAAGGGGTTTAGCCAAGTCAACATCCACCAAAACACGAACAAAGTGGCCCAGAGAACCATCCAACGACCTTTCATCAACTTGTACTGGGGTACCAATGGCCTTAGCCAATCCCATAATGTAACTTGGGTCCCAATACTCGATGCTCAACTCAAATATGCGAACCCAAACACTAGCCGTTGAAGTATTAATCTTGTATGGGTTGAAATCCAGAACCCAGGACAATAATCGAATGGAGCCAGGATTGATAGACCAAGTCACCCGAGCCTGAGCCCGGGAACAATCACCTGCATTGTTAAATTTAACACAGAAATAGCCATTTCCCAATGGAATTAATTTCCAATCATTTTTAACCCCCCATACCTCCGAAAGCTTTTTGTGCAAGGGCATAATAGGCCAAGGTTTAGAACATTTGCCGAGAATTACATGACCAATTAAAGCATACTTAAACTCTACCGGACGTTGTTGATACACATTTTCATCCATAATAACAGAATAATATTCACCTTTTTTAATAGGTTCAGGGATAGGATTAGAAGGACCAGTAACCATTTTAGTAAAAGATGGGGTATTACCTAGGGCCTGATTGGGGGATACAGAGCCAGAGAAGTTACCAGAAACCATATTCGCAAAAGTAGTATCCACACGTGTGTGAGAATTAGGCCCATAATGAGCCGAATATTGCAAGTTCGCGTGTGAGCGGGGTTGAGCATTAGATGAATCTTCATGAACTCCATGGATTGGGGGATTTCCAGGGACAAGATTGCCATGCATAGGGTATCCTGTAAGATTGAGGTCGTCGTTAGAGGGATTTGGAAACGCCTGAGAAGAGGGAGCACCATTGACCCAGGGGCCATCACCCCCTTGGGAGGAGGCAGCAAGATGTGGCTGCCTCCCAGCCGCCCCCCCAACCATGGAGCACATGGGGCTGGCCCCCTCATGGCAACCATCCATGGGGGTAATAACAGCAGCAGGAACGATCCTTGAGGGGCAGGGGCCCCCATTGGCCGGCGACTGAGGAGTAGCGGCAGGCATGGAAGTTGGCGGAGCCGCTGATCGCACATCCATATAGACCGCATCAGGTATTAATCCCAGGTTTAGGTGGTGTGAAGGGGTTTTGGGAGTTTGTTGTCCGTGTGGTTTAAAATTTGTAGGTATGAATCCATAGTTATCCAACGTTGGTGAGGGAGATGAACTGTGAGATCGCATAGTCATCGTGCTGACAGAAACGTGAACCATAACGCCATGATTAACGGATGAAGGTGAATGAATATTCATGCTGCACGAATCTGATCGAAAAAACTGAGTTCTAGAATTGTGTGGATCGAAGTTTGAAGTGAATCCAATAAACGAGCCCGACATGTCGATGCCGTTGTCGGGAAAGATGACCGACAAATCAAATCGGACGTCCGATAGGGATCACAAGAGAGGAGAGAGAAGAGAGCATATTAGGGCCCCCATTAGTTTCTTGTTAAAACAGTGGAAACATTTTTAAGATTGGCTTATCAACACTTATACTTTTTTAACAGTTATTATCTTGATGGATAGCAAAATATAAAGCAATCAAATGAAGTGCAGAATTAAAGTGCAGAAATTTAAAGAACATATATATTTTATAGTGGTTCGAGGATGGGGTAATACCGCTACTCCACTCTTCTTCTACTCTAGGAGGAATCCATTAATGCAATAATAACTTCGTTACATAAGTAGTCCAAGATTTGTTTTGATCACATAGCCAACTAATCTTCTGGGACTCAGCTCTTGGCAAGGCAGCTGCCTCACTACTTCAGCTCTTCGAATCTTCAGGGATTGATCACACACAATCCTCCTTCAGATTTAAAACCAGGTTCGACCTTAAACATCACTATTCTTCCTTCAATCCATGGAAGAATAGACCCTTTGTTTTCACAAATATTTTTCACCTTCAACTTGATGAACAACTTCGATCTTTTCACTGGGG
Source organism: Rehmannia glutinosa (assembly GCA_016081115.2). Classification (NCBI taxonomy): domain Eukaryota; kingdom Viridiplantae; phylum Streptophyta; class Magnoliopsida; order Lamiales; family Orobanchaceae; genus Rehmannia; species Rehmannia glutinosa. Next base: position 37,058,581 of record CM071932.1, on the reverse strand, counting down.
AGTGTTGGATGAAGTGTCTTCGATTTGCTTGAGGATTTTCAAACATAGCTCGAGAGAGAGAGAGAGAGTATTTGCAGTTCTTGTTTTCACTTGAATATTGCTTCTCAGTTATGTGTTTTGTTTCTCTCCGAATAATTCCTCAACTTTTATAGTTGGAGTTTGAATTTGTCCGTTGAAGAGATATACAAAAATTCAAACCCTCACTTAGTGTTAGTTGGCTTATCTTGCTTATACAGCTTTGATGTTGACCTAACCTTATTTATCTGATATCTGCAGGTCTCTAAAAATATGTCAGAGTTCGACAAGCTTTCCATTTACTTATTCCTCTTGTACTCTTTCATTAGGAACATTTTAAGGTTACAAGTTTGTCTTCATTACCAAATTAGGTAAGTTTCTTGGTTTTAATGCAATGGACTCTTTTTGATTGTCTCTGAGTTCTTCAACTGCTTTACCCCTTTGACTTAGACTTGAGTCATCTCAATCATTCCTTGGTTTACTCTGCTGTAAGTATTCTGAAAGACTTAGCTGATTTACTTGACTGAAAGACTTCTGATCAACTCAGCTGCGACTCAGCTGATTCTTCTCTGCATTCTTCAGCAAGTCTTCTGCAAATCTACTTAGCAGTTATTTGACTCATCTAATATTCTATCTATTACAATTAGGGGTGGGCATCGGATCCGGTAATCGGGTATTCAGGTAGTCGGGTTGGGTACCCAAAAATTTCGGATGGCAGTTTGGGGTACCCGACCCCTACCCGAAAAAAATGGGTACCCGACATTTGGGGTACCCTAAAAAGTCGGGTACCCGTGATTTCAGAATTTCGGGTTTTACCTTTTTTTTCTCGAAAATTTGGCTTTTAATTCCCAGCATTCTTCCAAGCTTCCAAGTTCCAGCAATGAATATTTGGCTTTTCCCAGCATTCTTCCAAGCTTCCAAGTTCCATCAATGAATATTTGGCTTTTCCAAGTTCCAACATTCTTCCAAGTTCCAAGCCTCCAAGTTCCATATATGTAATTCATCCTAAGTAGATTTCTTAAAAAAATAACCAAAAATGAAACAGAAACAGGGAACCATAATCTAAATAAGCTTACCTTTGAAAAATGTCGTCGAACCAGGAAACCATAATCTAAAGGGACACTCAGAGACGAGAGTGGAGACAGACTGGAAGTGGAGACAGACTGGAAGTGGAGAGTGGAGACAAATTGTGACTAATCTAGGGTTTTTTAATTAAACGGGTACCCGAACGGGTATTCGGGTATATTTTCAATACCCGCCCCCCGACCCGACTTTTTTATTTCGGGTATTGGGTACTCGATACCCGATGATTTATGAAAAATACCCGACCCGATCGGGTACCCAATACCCGAATCCGAATGCCCACCCCTAATTACAATGGAGAAATTACATCAAAAATGGGTATGCCAACTTCCTAGTTAAAAGTGTTCTAAGCAGCATCAAACTCTATACAATAAATTTCCTAAAAAAAAAAAAAAAACCTTGAGGTTCGATTATGTTATGTTGAAGGTGGTAACTGTAATATTTTGATAAACGTAATGAGAGCTTTTGAAATATTTTCTCGCATATGAAGGGGAAAAATGTATTACGGATCAAACATGAATGGGGTTTTTGTAATTTCTGAAAATCTGTGTGTTTTTTTCTTATTAGCCCGAACCTCAGGGGCTTTTTTTGTAATTATCCCTAATTTAATTTATTCTCAAGTCTTAAGTGGGGATATTCACTGTTGAGACAAATTAGGGTCTTTCTGTGTGGTCTCTGGTGGTAAAATCAAGATTCAAATGCTGATGATTGTGTCGCAATCTCACTAGATATATGTTTGCAAAGGGCCCAAAGGCCGAAATTTGAGTGTCTTACATTTTATACATTTTCTTATCCTCACGAGTGCCACTGCATTGGCTTCCAAATCTCCTCCACCCAATCCATAATCTTCTTTCTTTCCTCTTCCTCACCAATTTTCCCGTCTCACTTTACTTATTATCACCTCTTACATCTCCATCTATCTATCTCTCACTCTCTCTCTCACAAACATGGCTGCTGCTGTAAGTGCTGCAGTCTCTCTGCCTTCCTCCAAATCCACTTCTCTTTCAACAAAAGCCTCCATTATTGCTCCAGAAAGAATCAATTTCAACAAGGTATGATCCTTAATATTATAGGAATGATATTATCTTTATTTCAAGTAACTGCGATTCAGAATATGGATGTATTTGAATGTATATTTCAATTTTCAGGTTACTTTATTCTATATGGTACTTTTATATCAAGATATTGAATTTCACAATATGGGTTTCTTGTTGCTTTTATGTTACAAGTCTGATGTTTTTATATAAGGAGTTGCATTTCAGAATATGGGATTGTAGCTCTTCAATAAATTTCTGGCTGCATAATGATCTATAAATTAAAATTCAAAAGATTGGTTTTGGCCTATAAATATGCAGGCGCCTTTGTACTATAGGAATGTGTCGTCTGGTGGTGCCAAAGCTGTGCCCATCAGAGCCCAGGTAACCACAGAAGCACCTACCAAGGCTGAGAAGATCTCCAAAAAACAGGAAGAAGGTGTAGTTGTCAACAAGTTCAGGCCTAAGGAACCATATATTGGGAGGTGCCTTCTTAACACCAAGATCACTGGTGATGACGCCCCCGGTGAAACCTGGCACATGGTCTTCAGCACTGAGGGTAATTAATCATCACTCAAATTTACTTACTATTACTAATAATTATGTTTTCATTGGTTGATCAAAATCATTGCAAGTTTAGAATGTAGTGGTTGTTCCCAATAGACTGATGAGGCCTTGAAACTGGAGGTAGAAATATTACTGAATTCGAGCTGTAAATGGTGTAATTTCCAAGTAATTATCAACTTACTAGTTGACTCTGTTTTCCAGGGGAGGTGCCCTACAGAGAAGGGCAATCGATTGGGGTGATCCCGGATGGCATAGACAAGAATGGGAAGCCTCACAAGCTGAGGTTGTACTCAATTGCTAGCAGTGCCCTTGGTGACTTTGGAGACTCCAAGACTGTAAGCCTTCTATTTAAACGAGAATATGAGCCAGCAATAATGAAGATACTTGGCTATAATTTTTATATATTTATTTAGCTATTTCAATTCTGCACTACAAACAGGTATCTTTGTGTGTTAAGAGGCTTGTCTACACCAACGACCAAGGGGAAATAGTTAAAGGAGTTTGCTCAAACTTTTTGTGTAAGTACACAATTCTATGAAAATCAATCGTATAATGCTCTGCTGTAAACCAGCTTTCTAAATTAAGATGAGTTTGTCCATTTTGTAATCGTACATGACAGCATTGGTTAATACTCTCTTTTTCCAATTTCGATAGTATGCTTTAGGTGTGTAATGAACTAACTAGAAATCCTCTGGAATATTCAGGTGACTTGAAACCTGGTGCTGAAGTGAAAATAACTGGACCTGTGGGGAAAGAAATGCTCATGCCAAAAGACCCTAATGCTACTGTGATAATGGTAAATATGTTTGTTTTTATAACAACGATTTTGCATTTTACTGTATTTATTTAATTTTACAAAGATTGAAATTTGAGTTAGCATTGAGATATAAATTGTAATAATTATGTAGCTTGCCACTGGAACTGGGATCGCTCCTTTCCGCTCATTCTTGTGGAAAATGTTCTTCGAGAAGCATGACGACTACAAGGTAAACCAGAATAAATTTATTCTTTGGATCCCTTCAGCATTGTCATACTCCATATAGACAAGAATGAAAACACACAAAGCCTTTGACTATCTTCTTGATATGATCACACTGTTATTACAGATCTACAAACTTCAACCACATCCTGTTACAATTTGGAATTTGCAAAATAGTTTATGTAAATGAAATCTTGAGTTCAAGAAAGATGCGTATTGGGTACATTTTGCTGCAATGAAAATCTTATTTTCTTGAGGGATTTTATTTTTCCACTTTTGACACCTCTCATATTCTTAAGCCTAACAATGACTATTCCAAAGCTTACCTTCTTAACATTTTTAATTAGGATCAATTTTCTTGTATTGCAGTTCAATGGTTTAGCATGGCTATTCTTGGGTGTTCCTACAAGCAGCTCATTGCTATACAAAGAGGTAAAGTAATGCATTCCCACATCTCTAACAAACTAAAACCAGAAATTTAAGCTTAAATTTGGAACTATCATTTCTCGCATCTTAAATCCAAAAATGGAATGTACAAGTTCAAGTCTTGAGTTCTCGAGTTTATCAAGCCCTATCCTATTAAAAGAATGCTCTAATCCTGAAGTTGTGTAGAGTTACTCATCAAAAATATATAATGTACAAAGCATGTTATGATGGGCAGGAATTTGAGAAAATGAAGGAGAAAAACCCAGAAAACTTCCGTGTGGACTTTGCCGTCAGTAGAGAACAGACGAACGACAAAGGGGAGAAGATGTACATCCAAACTCGGATGGCTGAATATGCACAAGAGCTATGGGAACTGCTCAAGAAAGACAACACTTTTGTTTACATGTGTGGGCTGAAGGGCATGGAGAAGGGAATCGACGACATAATGGTTTCCTTGGCCGCCAAAGATGGTATGTTATGTTGAAAACTCTATACCCGTTTGTGTCAACATTGTGCCATCATTCTTTTTTCTTTTTTACATTCTTTCACGTGATGTTAGTTAGCATATTCCCTTCCTAAAAACCAACCATATATTATGTATATATTCCTTGGATCCCTTACCTGCTCAAATCTTTTCTTTTTTATCTTTTTCTTTTGCAGGTATTGACTGGTTAGAATACAAAAAGCAGTTGAAGAGAGCAGAACAGTGGAACGTGGAAGTCTACTAATTATTGCTTAATGTTTGTTGTACAAATATCAGCCAGCGTCATGATTTTCTCTGTGCTGATGATGTAGATAGGTAACGTTCTTTTTTGAATTTGTTTTCTTCACCAGTCTGTCTATTTTCTTCATTCACCTATTGCCCCTCCGGATCTTCAAATTTGAGGGCATGATTTGATGTTTAGTCGCTTTTGTTTACATGGATTGTTGGCCAAAAACACGCAAGATAAGGTCTTTTCACAGCACCAATCTCTCATTTTTCATAGAACAAACTAAGATTTTACGAACCATGCCACTTGAGTTTAATCTGATGGCTAGGTACAAAGAGTATGATTAAAGCATTTCAAAATTGAATGGAGTTTTTTCAAAAAAAAAAAAAATTAAATAGATATTTTGATTTTACAAGATCAACAATACAAAGCAGGTGACAACTTTACTTGATCTGTTATAATGTGGTAAAATCAATTGTGCTAGTTTAAACTTTAAATTCTGATGTTATTTATTTATTTATATAGTATGTCTAATTTGTCTTATCTCTTAAATCAGTGCTTAGACGATAGTCACGATACTTTAGTGCAATTATAATTAATGGGTGTGTTTGTTTATAAATTTTATATCCAATAATTTTAGTAACTGATGATTGTTTGGTGTTAATTTAATTATTTATATGGTATTTTTCACTCGTACAGTCATACTACAATTGTTAGGTCAATTATAAAACATTTTCTTGTTTCTCTCTTTATGGCATGGGCTTGATTGATCTAATGAACTTATGTTTCTACAATTCCCTCTTGGAGGCAATTCATGTGTGGAACTTGTAGAAGCAAAATGTACATCAACATTTTGTACGGTTTTTTATTTTGGCATTTTTCTGAAAAACATGTTGAAAAACTTGGTGAAATTTATTTGAGGTTTGAACTCAAGAACATCAAAATTATATACTAGTTTTCTTTCTTTTCTTTCTTTTTTCGCATTTTTCTAAAAAACAAAAGGGATAATTACAAAAAGTACACCTGAGGTTTGACCTAATTACAAAAAAACCCAGCTAACTTTAAAACTTACAAAAAGTACCCCTGAGGTTTGATTTAGTGTTAAAATTAAGGGGTAATCTGCAATGATTTTACAAAAATGAAGGGGGATTTTGAAATATATTTCAAACCTCAGGGGTACTTTTTGTAAGTTTTAAAGTTAGCTGGGTTTTTTTGTAATTAGGTCAAACCTCAGGGGTACTTTTTGTAATTACCCCAAAAAAATGTTGAAAAACTTGATGAATTTTGTTTGAGGTTTGGACTCGAGAAATCTACTCATAGTTGCATCTTTTGAGCAAAAAATCCTTTTTCTTATTTGTTGGATATCATGTTCCTATAAACTTAGCAGTAAAAGAAAAGGTGGTCTTATATGAGACCGTCTCATGGACTTAAATTCATGAGACGGGTCCTAAAATGCAAAACAAAGTATGAGTTTTTTTTATCGGTTTGGTTTGGAACAAAATTCTATTTAAAAATAGGATCCATCTCATATAAGTTTTTGACATAAAAGAATAGTTTCAAGAAATAATCACCCGCATAGAAAAGAGAAGGTCTCTTATAGGACCATCTTACGAATCCTAATTCATATAAGACATATCCTACAATCTGGATCCGCTACCCCGATCCAGTCATAAACAAAAAAATCCCATATTATGCTCCAGTTGTGGGATCTTTTGAGCATATGTCTCTTTATCTCTCCTTTTATCTCGCGATCCCCTCCAATATATCTCTTTATCTCTCCCCTCTTATCCCCACAAATCTCATCCAACAAAGCCACAATTCTCGTCAGTGATACTTTTGAGCAATAAATATGTTACTTTTATGATGTTTTGTGATACTTTTACATATTAAATATTGTAAATATCAAAAGTGATATTTTTTCATCAAATAGTGATATTTTTTAATATTAAATATGACACTTTTAAAATGAACAATAATACTTTCATATTTTACATATTCCAAAAAAATGCACAATACTATGACATAAAAATGTGATACTTTTTACGTTATTACCGATACTTTTTTTTATTAAGATAAAAAATAATATAAAAAGAAAAGAAAAACCCTGATCACAAGCCGATCAGGTAGCACAACGTTTGGGGCCTCGTTAAAAATCTACCAAGATAAAATCCATCCTTGTGGGAAAAACCCTTAGTAGGAAAAGAGTACTCCGGCGAGAAAGGAAATACCATACAATCAGATCAAAAGCACATAACAAGAAATTATCTAACAAATCTATATTGTGTTCGTCCAACATAATCATTCGTGAGCAAGAGATAATATCGTCGGAGGAGCGTCCCACCACATGGAACCTCCCGAGTACTTGCTGAGCTGGTCCACCACACGATTTCCTTCCGGATAAATGTGTGAAATAACAAAGTTCATCTGGGAAATCAATAGAGGGAGTACTGCCATTGACCAAGAAAACGCCACGGAATGGAGCCAACTTGGGATCGAAAAAAGATCCACAACATTAATTGAATCCGATTCCATCCAAAGATTAGTCTAACCCTTATGAAAAGCATATGTGATTGCATCATCGCCGCAACTAATTCAGCCTCGAAAACATAGCCCGTACCATACTGCTCGACAAAACAACCACGAAAAAAGCCCCGAGATGTACGGTAAATAGTCGCGGCCGTAATACGCCCTGAAGCTCATGTTGCATTGCCATCCGTATTGACTTTTATCCAACCCGGAAGGGGCAAATGCCAAAGAACAGGGATAATACGTGGAGCCTTTGAAGGACGACCATGGACCTTCGTGGCGATGAAGATAAAGTAAATGTTCTGTGTATTCTCGCATGCAACCCTTGTCAAGATATGCGGTAAATGATCATCGCTCTCAATCGAACAAGAGCCGCTTAGTAGTCCATTTCTTGTCATTAAAGATCACATCATTCCTAATGTGCTAAATAAGCCATATGCAGGATATAACTACTACATTCCTGAGAAAAGCAATCTGATCACTGAAATGAAATTCCATCACATGGACCAGGAATTCATTGAAACTATAGACTTTAAGAAATGCCACAACAAATGATTCAACAATCCAATCCCAAAGCGCTCCTGCAAAATCACAAGAAACAAAAAGATTATCAATCGAGTCCGCGTGAGAATAACAAAGACCACAAGAAGAAGGCCCAATAAATCCTCGATGGCGGAGGACATCCAGGACTGCTAGACGTCCATAGATGGCCCTTCAAGCAACAACCGTTCGTCTTTCTGGGATGCGAGGAGACCAGATCCAAGAACCCCATTTAGCAATGGGAAAAGAGTTTCGTAAAAATGCATAAGCCGATTTAGAAGAGACCGTCCCATCCATAGAGTGAGTCCATACCCGTTTATCCAACGAAATTGGAGAGATCGGGCAGCAGACAATATCATGAACAATATCTAAATAAACATCAACAAACGACATGGTTAAGTGCCAGGTATTATCAAAGAAAAAGTCTGATATTGGATTCTGAAAGTGAATCCGATATTCATGAGGTATACCAATCATGTCCGCGATGATATAACCAAGCCAATTGTCTGTCCAGAAGTTAATAGAGGAATGCGCCCCCAGAATCCAACGCGAGTCCGTCAAATAGTCCTCAACTGTTGGCCTCAAGCCTACCTAGATGGAAGAAGGCAAAAAAGTGTCTGATAGCACCATTAGCCAACAAAAAACGACTACAAAGAGTAGTAAAAACCACTGAATTCGAGGTAAGAACTTTCCAGCCTATTTTCATAATAAAAGCACGGTTGGCCCTAATGATGGAATGAACACCAAGACACCCTTTATTCCTTGGCGTACAACAATGAGCCCAATTGACCATAACATACCCCTTCTGATTAATATCTCCAGCCCAAATAAAGTTACGCATGGCCTTTTCTAAATGCTTAAGCATGGAAATAGGCCATTTATAAATGATGAGCATACTGTGAACCAGGGAACTGACAATCACAGAGTTAACCAAACAAACCCAACTCGTCAAAGAAAGAGAAGAACCTTTCCATCGTTTAAATTTGGGCAAGATTTTATCAAGCAATGGCTGCAAAACCCCCTGATTAGGAGCACCCTTGAAAATAAGAACTCCAAGATATGTAGTCTGAAAGGTACCAACCGCTAAGCCCATGCCAATCTGAACCCGAAGCCTAATATACTGAGAAACCCGAGCTCCAAAGAAGACCTTTGATTCATTTGGATTAAACACCTGGCCCGAGAGAGAGGCATAAAGACGAAGGGTATCGTAGATATGACGAGCATTGACAGAATTAGCCGCACTAAGGATCACAATATCATCTGCATATAACATGGTGGATAGAAAAATGATGTTACGCGGAGCAAAAAAAGGTGTGAGAAGTTGCAAGGAAACTAACCGTGAGATAAGGTTCCCCATAACTTCTTCAACTATGCAAAAGAGTAGAGGGGAAAGAGGATCACCTTGACGAACACCCCTAGTACAAGCGAAATAACCCACGGGAGATCAATTGAGCAAAATTGAAATACGGGTTGAATGTAAAATCACAGAAATCCAGTGAACGAATTGCTCCGAGAATACAAACCGATGCAACACATATAAAAGAAAGTCCCAATTCAAAGTGTCGAAAGCTTTGCGAATATCAATTTTCAGAATCATGTTACTATCAGTCCGATTATGCAAAATATTAAAACCCTATGAAACCAAGGCAATACAATCACGAATATGACGACCTGGAGTAAAGCCAAACTGGGTAGGGGCCAAAAGACGACTTACAATCCCTCCAAAATGAGTAGCCAGAATCTTCGTGATAATTTTAAAGATAAAATTACTCATAATGATGGGCCTGAAATTATCCACTGAATTAGCATCTTTACTTTTAGGGATAAGAACCATAAAGTTGGAATTGAGTCCAGCTGGCAGGGATCCCGACTGGTAGAAGTGGCGCACAGTAGTGGTAACATCCCCAGAGATAATATCCCAACAATGTTAATTGAAAACTCCATTAAAACCATCCGAACCCGGAGAACTGTCTAAACCTAGATCGAAACCGCACTCCGAATCTCCAACTCCGAAGGTAAGGAAGATAAACAATTATTATCCACGTCTGAGACTACTAGGTTAATAGCCTGATCAACTGGAGAGAAATCAGGAGGAGACCCAGTCAGAGCCGTGAAAAGATCCTCAAAAAAATTAATAATGTGACTACGGATGTCAACCGGATCCGTGGACAACATACCATCAATCATCAAAACGTGAATACCAGCCCGAGCGGCCTTAGTTTGACAACAACGATGAATGAAATAAGTGTTACGGTCTCCATCAACCAACCAAGCAGCTCGAGATTTCTGGTGAAGAAATTCAGATTGTAATAGAAGAGCCTGATTGAGAGGATTTTGAGCTTCAAGTTCGTTATCCCGACGAACTGCATTATAACCAAAAGTCTCAATGTCTGACTGAATTTGTTTCCCTTTCTCTAACTTATCATCAACCTCATGATTAACATCCCCAAAGACCTCACGATTCCAATTACAGAGCACCATACGTAACCTCTTCAAATTAATCATCAAACGTGTTGGGAAATTTATTGTTTAGATTTTGATGAATGCCATGTAAAACTTAGAATAGGAAGTTGGCGCCCCATTTTTGTTGTAAACTCGCATTGTAATAAATAGAAATTTGGTCAAGTGAGTTAAGTCGCCTATGCCCAAACATGCAAGAAGACAACCGGAGACTAGTAGGAAGACTCATTGCGAGACAATTTGAGTTTGGCAAAAGAAGAGAAGACGGAACTCGATCAAGGTGCAAATGAGATGGGTGAGTAAAGCATCGATCAAGTCAACTCAAGATAGTCAAGTCTCTAGTTGAAGTGACAAAGAGTCATTTAATGATTGGAAGGCGACTCTAAGTCACCTGGGAAAGCAAGGAAATGCAATCAGTCGAGATAATCGAAAGAGATCCGTTGCCGTAAATCAAGAGAATTACTTAAACAAGTAATATCTCCATGCTACCTTTCTCGAGTGCTCGATCCACGAGCGTGCAAGGAAATAAACCAATGGGAAGCACTACACCGTGTCGTGTGAGTGCTCTCGAAAAGTCAAGAATAATTCATACGAGGAAGTGGCAATTCCAAGGACTGCAACAAGACAAGCCAACGACCACAAGTGACTTTCAAAAATAAGCCTATCTCTTCAACGGACAAATTTTTGAAAGATCACTATAAAAGGCTGAGGGATGACTCTGAGGATAAATATATACATAAAAAAAAAGGATTTGATTGATTACCTGAACGACAACCATTCAAGCTAACATCTGAACTGTAATCAAAATATCCTCAAAATCATTCAAGTTTAATCCTCAAGCCTACACTACGAAGAAAATCAATCCAACACTCACCTGTGAAGGAAAGATAGTTTCAATCAGTTGAAGAGGAAACTTTAGATGAAAAGGGGTCTACATTCCACGAAGAATTGTAGGAAGGTTCAAGGTCGAACAAGTCTTGAGTTTTTGGAGGGCTTCGTGATCAAATCCTAAGAGCTTGAGCAAGTGAGTCAGTAGTAGCAAGCGCACCGCCTGTGAAGAAGCTAAGTCGGACGAGAAGCCACCGAGTGACCAAGGCATCTCCGTGATCGAGTCCCAAAGGATCAAGTCACCGTGATCAAGACTTGTATCTGGATTCTGCTTACCACTCGTATACTTGATCAATACTTAGTGGATTCCTCCAGGAGTTGGAAAAGAGAGGAGCGGAAGAATTACCCCATCTTCGAACCTCTATAAAAACTTATCGTGTCATTTACATTTCAAAGACTTTAATTCCTGCATCTTATTTGTTTAATTCTCACGACATATTTGCTATCCAACCGATAAGCTCTAAGTACTAAAACCAAGTATTAAATCATAACTAAACCAAACTTAAGGGTGTTAAGTCTTCCAAAAAAACAAACCACGCTTAAGCTAATTCATTAACTTAACACCGAGTTATTCTATCAACGGCTCGATCGAGTCTGTTGAGTGACTAACTCTACTGATTAACTAAATTGGTCATCCACCAAGGACACAAACAGTATAGTGTCAACTCAATTTTAAAAAGACCAAAAGTGAAAAGTTGGTAAGGTTTATTCAACCCCCTTCTAAACCTTACACTCACACCCCTCGGGACCTACAAGTGGTATCGAGCGGTTGGTTCATTGAGCCTTCCGCACCGTTCTTGAACTAGATCTCCAAACTTTTCAAAGTCCGTTTTAGTACTTAAGTTATCAAAACTCCTTTTATCATTAAAAGTTATTATCATGGAAACAAATTTGACACGCATCCCTATGTTCACAATTGAAGAATCGGATGATTGGAAAATTCGTATGCGAGCTCATCTATCAAAGATTTACATGATGAGATGTGGATAGTGATAGAGGATGGGCCACCGCAAATCTTAAAGTGAACAGAGTGTAAGAAGAGCTACAAAAGGTGAAGAGGATGTTGCCCTAGACCAACTATGGTTGAAAAACCAAGAACCGAATGGACAAATAATGACAAAAAATATACAATCTGACAATGTAGCCAAGGACATCCTTTACAAAACCTTGGACAAAGCCATGTTCAATAAAGTCAAATCATGCAAAACGGCTAAAGAAATCAGGACAAGCTAACATTGATTTGTGAAGGCTCGAGCAAATCAAGGAAAATAAATTATCAAATGGTCAGTACAAAAATTTGAGAATTTCAAAATGATCGCAGAGAAAACCTGGATCAACTGGATGCTCGGTTCACGAAATCACCAACGAGCTATCTCGCACTTGGAAAGGAATATACACGAAGAAATGTGTATGAAGATCCTAAAAAGTCTCCCACCGAATGGGAAATGAAGGTCATGGCACCGAGACATTCCATGGACCTATCGAAGACCTCCAACCATGAACTATTCTCAAATCTCAAAGCCTACGAATTTGAGCCGAGAAGAAAAGATCGAAGAAGAGACAACTGCACTCCAAAACAACTCGCTCTAATTGTTAAGGGTGGAAAGAGAGTTGAGGTCAAAGAAGTCATTGATCCGAAAGAAATAGCCCGATGGTTAAAAGGTTCAACAAGTTCTTCAATAAGAACTACAAGAGAGGCAAGGGCGAATCTTCCGTAAGACACTCGGCTCCTCCAAGTCAAGGAAGATAGGCCAACCAAGAGAACATCATCAAAAAGTCAATATCAAAGGGTGACAATCCAAGAATGGAAAGAGTCGATCAAAAGGTTGAATATCTATCTTTGAACCAGAGGCAACCAGTCACTATGCCATTGATTGTCCATATCCTGTAGTCAACAAATACATGAATGAAGAAGAAAGAAAAAGGTCTTGAGAGAAAGAAGACAAGAAAAAAAAAAGGCAATCTTTGGTGCAAAATCCGAGACAAATGACCAAGTCAAGAGACACATCCGATTGAGAGCGGAAGGTGACTACTCAAGTGACTCGAAGAAGAAGCCCGATCCGTTTGATGGCCAAGGAACAAGATCAACTCCGACCAAGAAGATGAGGTACACTCTAACTCATCAAACTCGGTTTCTAGTGATAGTTCTTGTGACACACACACTTCATCACCCACTCGATCTTTATGATTCATTAGGCAAAATGATGAAAGATTTTGAACACATTAAATCCTCACACACACTACTAAATGAGGAAAACAAATTTCTCAAGAGCAAAACTCACAAATGACTAAGGAGCCGAGTACTCTAAGTCAAATAGGCGATGAGAATAAAAGTTTAAAAATTTGAAAATGCCAAGCTAATAGCAGAAATAGCTGCCATAGAAAAGAGGAGAATGACCTCAAAAATGTGATTGCCTCATTCACTAAGGCATCTAAATCATTGGATGATCTTATTATGAGTCAAAGAGAATGTCGAGACAAGACGGGCTTATGATTTAATTCCTCTGTGCTATGTCAAACTCAAAAGTAATTTTGGAAAAAGGATCTTCAAGCAATGAAGTGTCTCAAAATCCAAAACTCCAAATGGTGCACACACATTCACTCCAAAGCACAATTACAAGCAAACGGCCTTGGTTATAAAGGAAAAGGAAAACAACCAGGTTGGGTGCGTTGAGAGGGCAAATGAGAAGAAATTCACCAAGTTCCTCAAAGAAACTCCAAACAGAATTACTCAGTAAAAGAAAAACAGAGCTACCAAAAACCCCAAAAGTTCTATAAAAGAAACACATATGATGGGAATGGTAGAAAATATCCAAGCCAAGCCGATTGGAACGATGTGAACTATCGGCAAAGATGACTTATGGAATATAAGCCCAAATGGCAAAGGCCTAGAACTCAAAGAAAGGCCATTCCAAAAGTATAAGAGCTTTCATCAAAGACACATATGCACCTAGGCACCACACTCGAGACACCACAATTACCCAAAGAAGGCAATTGCTAAAACACATATACAGCATACGACAAAAGAGACAAACAGTATGAACCTAGAATCCCCAAGCAATTTGCCAAAATTAATTATGATTATGGCACGATAGATGGCAACCCCTTAGAGCCGATCATTTGGCTATAGGCTGGTTGGATCATCTTACAATACTAACCCCTCGGGACCCGCACAAGTATGGGTACCTAAAACTTAATTTCCTTGATTGCGGGTTCAAGGAACAAATGAGTGCCAAGGAACCTGGTACATGGATAGTGGTCGTTCCGGACATATGACAGAAACAAGAAAAATCTGTCAAAATTCAAGGAAGTTAAAGGAGCAAAAGTCATATTTGGAGGAAATGAAGCTCCAGGTGAAATAAGAGGCATTGGATCCATCAAGAAGAACGGATTAGAAATCACGATGTTGCATATGTTGAAGGACTCAACTTCAACTTGCTAAGCATCGATCCAACTCGTGACAAGGGCTATAATGTTGGATTTAACATGGGTATATGCCAAATCAAGGATATTGAATCAAATGAAGTTGTGTTGCAAGGATGCGCACAAAAGAACATGTATGTAGTAGATTGGTCAACCGCTACACCCAAAGACTGCCTCTATTAGCAAAGAGCACAACTCAATCAAGTTGGTGGCACAAAAAAGCCGAGTCACCCGAATTTCAAAACACTTAACAAGCTTTCCGTATAATCTTGTGGAAGGTCTTCCGGACTCGATATACAAGAAGGAAAGTATATGTGACGCATGCCGAAGGAAAAACAGATCAAATCATCATTCAAAGAAAAGACATGCCCATCTTCAACAAGGATATTGCACCGCTACATATGGATCTATTTGGTCCATTGAACCAAGCATAAGTGGGAAGAAATATACCTTGGTGGTAGTAGATGACTACTCAATATATACATGGACAATATTCATGTGTAAGAAGAAAGAAACTCTACGAAACTACCACAAATGATGAAGAGGATTCAAAATGAGAAGAGCCAAACCATTATCAAAATAAGATCGATTGCAGGAACCGAGTTTGTCAATGGTATAATAACTCAATATTGTCTTGAAAAATGGCATTGGTCATGAATTATCTGCAAACAAGGACTCCACAAAGAGAATGGAGTTGCGAAAGAAGAATAGAACACTCAAAGAAGCGGCAAGGACCATGTTAGCCAAGCGGGGTTACCAAAGAGATTTTGGGATGAAGCAATCAACACAACTTGCTACACTACAAAAATAGATGTATGATAAACAGACAAATGACAAAGACTCCTATGAGATTTGGGACAGGAGAAAACCAAATGTTGCATATTTTAGAATATTTGGATGTAAATGCTTCATCCATAACAATGGCAAAGACAATCTAAAGGCTTTCGATGCTAAAGTCGATGAAAGGTATCTTCTTGGGATACTCACCGAAAGCAAAGCCTCTGAGTACTCAACAAAAGGACTATGGTTGCGAGAGAATCCATTCATGTGGTATTCGATGAGCCAAATGTAAATGGAGAAGACATTGAAGAGTCACCGATAAGTCAATCATCCAACCATACTGAAAAAGTCCCTATCTTTCAAGCCAAGGAATTATAAACTCGAGATGAAGATGAGATAGTGAGTCTCATAAAATGCTTTGAAAATTTGCAAATGATTGATTGCGATAGAGTGATCAAAGCAACACAAACTACTACTAGACGATCGAATCCAAATAACTTTTTTAAATAAGAATCGAAATATAATAGAAAGAAATGAAAATTCCCGGTCACAAGCCGACCAGGTAGCCCAATGTTTGGGGCCTCGTTAAAAACCTACCAAGGTAAAACCCACCCTTGTGGGGAAAACCCTTAGTAGGAAAAGAGTACCCCAAAGAGAAAAGTGAAAGCCATACAACCAAACCAAAACAACATAGCACAAATTAACTAACAAATCTATATTGTGTACGTCCGACATAGTCATCTCAGAAGCGGAGAGATAATATCCATTGGGGCATCCCACGAGAGAGTCACACGTGAACTTGCCGAGATGGTCCGCAACACGGTTGCCTTCTCGATAGATGTGAGAAACCACAACATGCATCCGGGAAAGCGAAAAGAGAGAATAACGCCATTGATTAAGCGACGCCACGGATGGAGCCCGTCTCGAGATCTAAGAAGGCCAACAACATATGTAGAGTCCGATTCGGCCAAATATTAGTCCAACCTTTGCGAAAAGCATAGGAGATTGCGGTCATGGCAAAGAACCGATTCGGCCTCAAAAGCAAAGCCCGTTCCACATTGCTCCACGAAACACCCACGAAAAAATCCTCGATAGGTACGGAAAATGCCTGCCGTCGTGATACGACCTGGAGCTCCGATAGCACTACCATCTACGTTGACTTTAATCCGGCCCGGGAAGGGGAAGAAACCAAGGCACGGGATAATGCGAGGGCCTTAGGAGCGTCCCCTAACCTTCACCGGTGTAGACAAAGAAGATCATCCTGGTATTCTGCATGCACCACTTTATCAAGCGAAGCGACTCAATAATCATGGCTCTCAATCGAACAAGAGCCGCATCTCGTAGTCCAATGTTTGTGATTAAAGATCACGCTCATTTCGATGTGCCAAATAAGCCATATGCAAGAAACAATCGCCACCCTCCGGAGAAAAGCGATCTGCGACCGAAATGAAATTCCATCAAATGAACCATAAAATCGTTGAAGCTATAGACGTTACGAAAAGCCACCGCAAATGAACCCGCAATCCGAGTCCCAAAGAGCTCCCGCAAAATTGCAAGAAACAAAAATGTGATCGATCGATTCCGAATGAGAGTTACTGAGACAAAGCGATAAGACCGATAAATCCTTTGGGGCGGTGAACATCCATGATCACAAACGTCCGAATATCGCCGCGCGGACCACAACCGTGCGCTCTCTGGAATGTAGGGGACCATATCCAAGATCCCCATTTAACGAAAGGAAAGGACGGTCGAATAAATGCATATCTTGACTTAGAAGTCACCGTCCCATCCACAGAGCGAGTCCACACTCGTTTATCCAAAGAATGCGGAGCAATCGGACAACGAACAATATCCCGAACAATATCCAAGTAAGCCTCCACAAACGACATAGTGAGATGCCATTTGTTATAAAAAAGAAGTCGATATGGGATTACGAAAGTTAGCCCGAAATTCGTGTGGGATGCCAATCCGATCCGCAATGACGTAGCCAAGCCAATTATCTCATGTCCAAAAATTAACCGAAGAGTGAGCCCCAGAATCCATCTCGAATCATTTTGACAATCCTCCACATTGGGCGCAGCCCCCCTTGAGATAGAAGAAGCAAGAATGAGCGCTAATAGAACCATTGTCCATCAAAAACGGCGACGAGAGTATCAAAGACAATGGAATCCGATGTGAAAGTTTCGGCCCATCTTCATAATAAAGGCTCGGTTTTGCGAGAAATGAGGGATCGGACGCCAAGACCGCCCTCGTTCTTAGAGAGAGCAACAACGCGTCAATTAACCACGACGAACCCTTTCGATTAATATCACCATCCAAATGAAGTTACGCATAGCTTTCTCTAATCGCTTAAGCGCGATAGGCCATTTGTAAATGAGCATACTTTTTGGAGCTGGCAATAATAGAGTTAACCAAGCGGAACCACGACCGCGAAAGAGAGAGAAGAACCTTTCCAACGCTTAAACTTAACCATAATCTTATCAAACAAAGGCCGCAACACACCATGTTTGGGGGCCCTTGAATATAGGAACCCCAAGATAATTAGTAGGAAAGGATCCAACCGATAAACCCATGATCGTCTCGAATGCGATGTCTAATATAATGCGAGACCCCAGCACCAAAAAACACCTTCGATTTGACAGATTGAACATCGGCGCCGAAAGAGAGGCATAATGACCAAGAGTATCAAAAATATAACGTGCATTGCCGAGGTTGCCGCACAAAAAGGATGACAATATCATCTGCGCATAAAGCATGGAGGACGGAAACACAATATTACGAGGAGCCATGAAAGGCTTTAGAAGATGGGATGACACCGGAGATGAGAGATAAGTTTCCCAGACTTCTTCGGCAATGCAAAAAAGAAGGGGTGAAAGAGGATCACCCCGACGCACCCCTCTTGTGCAAGCAAAGTATCCGATCGAGAGCCATTAAGAAGAACCGAGATACGGGTCGAGTTCAAAATGACAGATATCCACGCAACGAATTTCTCGGAGAAGCCAAATCTCGTAACACATATAAAAGAAAGTCCCACTTAGAGTGTCGAAGGCCTTACGGATATCGATTTTCGGGATCATGTTATCACTCCGATTATGAAGAATGTTAAAGCCTTCCGAGACTAGAGCAATACAATCATGAATGTGACGACCGGAATAAAACCAAATTGTGTAGGAGACAAAATACGTCTAACGATACGGGCAAACCGAGTAGCCAATATCTTAGTGATGATTTTGAAGATGAAATTGCTCATGACAATGGGCCCGAAATTATCAACGAAGATTCGCATCTTTGCTTTTAGGAATGAGAACCATAAAGTCGAATTGAGTCCATCCGGCGAGAACCGATCGGAAGAAGTGGCGCCTGCATGCCAGCAATGACGCATTAGATATAATATCCCAACAACTCGATAGAAAGAGCCATTAAATCCATCGGGCCTGGGAACCATCAATACCAAGATCAAAAACCGCATCTCTAATCTCTAAATCCATAGGTAAAGAGGTTAAGCAATTGTTCTCCACATCCATCACCACCGGATTAATAACTCGATCAATAGAAGAAAAATCCTAATAGGACCCAATAGCGCCGTGAATAAATCCTGGAAGAATCGGATAATGTGACTATGATGAGGGGCGGGTCCGTGGAAAGCGTACCATTGATCATCAGACCGTGAATACCAGCCCGAGCGGCCTTAGTCTGACAACAACGGTGGAAAAAAGAAGTGTTGCGGTCTCCATCAACCAACCAAGCGGCCCGAGATTTCTGGCGAAGAAATTCAGATTGTAGAAGCAACGCCTGATTAAGCAAATTTTGGGCTTCAAGCTCCAGGTCCCGACGGGCTATACTATACCCCACGATTGACATCCCCAAAAACCTCTGAATTCCAAGAACGAAGCACAGGGCACAATCTTTTCAATTTTATCATCAATCGAATCAAAGGGTTAGTGACTGTGCAATTTGATTCCCAAGAAGAAGTAACAACCGACTGAAAACCAGGATGTTTAGTCCACATACGTTGAAAACGAAAAGGAGATGGGCCCTTATGAGCCGAAGTCTCACACAAAAGCAAAAGAGGATGATGGTCCGAGCAAGTGCGAGGGAGAACAAAAGCCTTAGTCCTCTGCCAAAGATTAACAAACCTAGGGCTAGCTATAACACGGTCAAGCCGAGCTTGAATGAGAGTCTCGATGAGGACGCGTCTTTGCACCAAGTAAAGAAGTTGCCTATCGTGGGATAGCCATCAACCCCGCATTATCATAAAAATCCGAAAATCCTGGCAAGACGCCATCAAGGTGACCCCGACCAGTACGCTCATGGGTTCCCGAGAATAGCATTAAAGTCCCCATCAAAACCAGATCATCACAACCCGGAGAAATAATATCGACCAAAGTCATCTCACGAATCACGTGATTGCATATAGCATGAACAAACCCCACATGAAAGATGTAATTGGAGAATTGGACCTTAAGAATAATACATTGGTCGAAAATAAAAATCAAGAATCGTTATATCCGACCGTCTCAAGATCCGGATATCCGACTTCCCGATACCCGAAAGTTCGAGCCACAAACCGTAAACCAAGACGCCCAATAAGAATCGTAGATAGAATGCAAGTCAACTTTGGTTCGCAATCGCAACCAAAGAAGGTTTGTGATTATTACATAGCTTCTTAAGAATATTGCGCGAAGCAATGTTACCAATCCCGAATGTTCCAATATAAGCAATTCATTGGGAAGGATCGGGTGAGGTGATCCGGGTAGGAGATCCGGAGTGTGTCGGGCCCGGATGTATCAACCCCATAAATATTATCATCATCCACATAATCACCCCAACATTTCTCGGGCGGCCTTTGTTTAAATTTTTAGATCCATGTTCATCATCCTCAATCTCCAATTGATGAACAACTGGCTTGTTACCCTGCGTTACCGATTGAAGTAGCCTATGTTTGGCATCAACAGATTTAGCACGGATAGCCCTATACAACGGACGAATGGGTTTTTCCAACGGGTACTTGCACCGTGATAGGCTTATGATGAATATCGAGGCGAGAATGATTGGTCACCGCGAAGAACCGAGGTTTGGGGACGATGTACGTTTAACCACCGGAGGTGGCATATCATCCGAAGTATGAATAGAAGGATCCTCGAGTCCAAAGCGAGAAAAAGTATTATCCGAGTAATATCCGAGGAAACGGTAACGATGGCACAAGAAGAGGAGCCCGCGCATAGACAAAGTCGTATTATCCACTAAGTTATCCACAATCTTGCCCTTATCCGTTGGGTTATGAGCCGGACGATAAACCTGACGAGTTCGGGAGCGACCACGTTGAGGAGTGGGTCGTCCTTGTGGCTCCTGCAAATTGACATTATTTCCTAATCGTCGGCAAGACGCAGCCGAATGTCCCGTAATACCACAGGTTCCACAAAATAAAGGAAGCTTTTCATACCCGATAGAAACAAACGAACAATGACCCTTTCTTTCAACCATAATATGATCCTGGAGAGGTTTAGTAAGGTCCACATCAACCAAAACGCGGACAAAATGTCCAAGAGAACCATCCAGAGACCGTTCATCAACCTGAATCAAAAGTGCAATGGCCTTGCCAATCCCATAATGTAACCTCGGGTCCCAGATTCGATACTCAACTCAAATATTCTCACCCAAACGTAAGTTTGCCAAGTATTAACCTTGTAGGGGTTGAAATCGGAACCCAGGGAGATAAACGGATGGAACCAGGATTGAGAGACCAAGTAGCCCGCGCTGAGCACGGAACGATCGAAGTGTTGTTAAATTTAACACGTATAACCTTTACCCAACGGTATCAACTTCCAATCATTTTTAACGCCCATAATTGAAAAGCCGTTTATGAAGAGGCATAATTGGCCACGGTTTATTACCTTTGTTTGAGCATAACACGACCAATTAAAGCATATCGAAATTCAAGAAGTCGTTGTTGATAAACATTTTCATCCATAACCACGAATAATATTCACCTTTTTTAATGGGCTCGGGGATAGGATTAGAGGGACCAAAAACAATTTTAGCAAAAGATGGAGGTTACCTGAGCCATGCCGAGAGATGCAATGTCGAGGATTTACCAAAACCATTTGCGCAAAAGTTGTTTCCACACGTGGTATGAGTTTGGCCCATGAGCCGAATGTTGCAAGTATCGTGGACTTGTGGATGATCGAGGATAGAACGTCATGAACGCCATGTGTGGAAGAGTTGCCGAGAGACCATATTGGCATGCGAGATGATAATCTGACCTTGGACCCGTGATCGACTCGTTGTGTAGGACATTTAGGAGTGGAGGCCGGAGTTTGTTTGCACATTGAGATAAACCGATTCTGAACGAGTCCCAACACATTAGTGATGTCGGACGAATAGAAATTTGTGGGCCGATCGGATGTAAGCAAGTACACTGGGGTTGAATGAGAGCAAGAGAAAATGAAAATGGAGAAAAAGAAGAAGTTGTGGCAGCATACGGATGCGTGTGGGCCCGGCCGCGATGAATAGTGATCTGCCGGAGCGGTGGCATCACTATAATTGGATGGGCTAGGTCCACTCGTTTCGACCTCCTGAGAAATATTTCCTTCTTCGACAAAGTCCAAATCGGCCGTTTTGGTGGTCAATCGGGCGTCAAAGTCCGAAAATTGATTTTCTGATCCCCAATTTGGGTTTTTGATTCGGGCACAATTTGGTCGATTTGGGGTGGGATTTGTGCGCCTTGGAGTGAATTATAAGATGGTAGAGTCAATTTTGGGATTGGATACTTATTGGGGTCGGAATTAGAGATTGATTGAAAGTTTGGGTTTTTTGGAAGAGCGTCGATTGTAGCCGGAGACGAATCGGAAAGTCCAAATTGATGACTGGGCATGAAAGCCCATGAGGAGGCGAGCAAAACCTAGGGTGGAACGTCCATTTTGGTGGTCGGAATTGGCGCCGGTGAAGGTTCGAAATTTTTGCCTGAAAATGTGCGCGAATCTCGGTTTTGCCGGCCAAAATGGACTACGTTTCCGGCACTATTTCCGGTCTTGGTGAGCGTGGTTGAAGTCGGCTGAGGGGGAATTACATTTTCAGGTATGAATCCGGCGTTGGAGTGGCCGGAAAATGGCTGGTCAACGGGCATTGTTCAAAGTCAACTATAGAGAGTTTGGAGGGACATTTTTCAAAGATAAATTCAAAATATCTGAATCCAGCTAACTTACTTCAACCTGATGTAAGATGGCTGAAAGACTATCCACCGGAACTTGTCATTGGAGATATAAGAGAAGGTGTCATAACAAGATCCGAACTCAACAAGAAGCTATGTTCACATGCTTTATCTCACAAATAGAGCCTAAAGATGTGTTACAAGCATTGGATGACACACATTGGATTCAAGCTATGCAAGAAGAGTGAATCGGTTTGAAAGAAATAAAGTATGGGAATTAGTTCAAAGACCCACCCATCAAAATGTTATTGGTACTAAATGGGTGTTCGAAACAAGATGAACGAGGAAGGTTACGTGGTAAGAAACAAAGCAAGACTAGTAGCCAAAGGATATTGCCAAGAAGAAGGAATAGATTTTGATGAAACATTTGCTCCTCGTAGCAAGATTGGAAGCTATAAGGATGTTTCTTGCCTATGCAGACTCACAAGAATTTTATTGTATATCGATGGATGTAAAAAGTGCATTCCTAAATGGTTTATTGGAAGAAGACGTGTATGTTGAACAACCTCCAGGATTTGAGCGAGACTCTTGGAGATAAGGTATACAAACTCAAGAAAGCTCTGTATGGATTGAAACATGCACCCGAGCATGGTATGATACTTTGTCACAATTCCTAACGAGAATGTATTCACAAAAGGAAAAGTAGATAGAACACTTTTCGAATTCAAGACAAGAAGAGCATACTTGCTTGTTCAAATATATGTGGATGACATCATTTTTGGATCCACAAACAAAGAGCTATGTGAAAAATTTTCAAACCTCATGCAAAGCAAATTTGAAATGAGCATGATGGGAGAGTCGACATTCTTCCTTGGACTCCAAGTAAAACAAAAGGAAGGATGGAACCTTCATAAGTCAAACAAAATGCACCAGAGATTTAATGAAGAAATTTAGTATGGAGGAGAAGTCTTCTCGTGAAAATACCAATGAATACATCACCAAAATGGACATGGATGCGAGATGGCAAGCCCGTAGATCAAACAAGATATAGAGCACTTATTGGATCATTGCTTTATCTCATAGCAAGCAGCCGACATCACCTTTGCCGTAGTGTATGTGCGAGATTTCAACTGCTCCAAAAGAGAGCCACATGACGCAGCTAAGAGGATTTTGAGATATTTGAAAGGAAGCCAAGAAGTTGGCTTATGGTATCCAAAGGAAGGTGGATTCAAGCTAATTGGCTATTCGACTCACTATCTTTGGATGCGAGTTGACAGAAGAGCACTTCGGCACATGTCAAATGCTTGGAAATAGGCTAATTTTTCCTGGTTTAGCAAAAAGCAAAATTCAATAGCCACCTCTACAAACAAGAAGCAGAATACATAGTCATGCGGCAAATCTGTTGTGCCCAAATCCTATGGATGAGGCAAAGAATGAGAGACTATGAAGTTGAAGAAAAGGAAATTCCAATCATGTGTGATAACACAAGTGCAATTGCAATCACTCGAAATCTGTGTTGCACTCAAGAACAAAGCATATCGATGTCGATATCACTTCATAAGAGATCATGTTGAAAAGAAGGACATCATCTTGGAATATATCTCAACGATAAACAAATGGGCGACATATTCACAAAACCATTATGTGAGTCAAGATTTGAAGAACTCAAGCATGAGTTAGGGTTAATTGAAATGAGCCGACACTCGAAGACTCAAAGAAAAGAAATGAAACACAAAAAAAGAGAAAAAGGATCGAATTCTCAAAATCGGCTAAATGAATCGGCCATGCCGGAAAGACATCTATACTTGAATTAGTGAAAATGAGTCATTGAGAGAACGTGACTGAAGAGTTAAATCACTAAGGGATAAGTTCGAGTCATTTATGAGCAAAGTTACAAAAACGCAGCTTGTTTTTACTAAGCGGGAATGTTTTTAAGAATGACGTCAAAGATAATGATGATGTGTACAGCAAAAAGTCGCATACCAAGCTTATGATTGGATATAAATGCTTTGCCGCATTAAATTCGAGACATTAAATGCTAATCGGCGTGCAAAATCTAAGCCGTTGATTTCGATCACATTTCAAAAACCACCCGCACGCCCTTTCGTAAACCATACTTAAACCATTTTCGTCTGTTTTCTCTCACATATTACCAAAACGTTTCATTTCTATCTCGGAAGCAAAGGCAAAACTCTCTCAAAACCCTATCAATATTCAAATCAACTTCTAAGTTTCTTTTTCGTGAAATAATTGAAAAATGGCATCAACTTATGATTTCGTCAAGCTAGGAAGCAAATCCACACTGGGTCTCTTGTGGATTTCGAGGGAATGGTCAAACAGGGTCCGATGACGCCCTCATAAAGAAAATCGCTGAAAAGCTCAAACGTCCGGCCGAAATCATTTCGACGTTGGAGTTCTCGATGACTTATGTGGAAGAGGTCGCACGCTTCTACGTGAACGCCGAGATTCACGATGAGGGGATCAAATCCTCTGTTCACGGGAAGGAGTTCATCATCTCTCGCCAAGGATCTCGCGAACACCGCTCACTACCGCAAGGAGCACCGAAAATCAATGAAGCCGACGTAGACTTGGCCGCCGCTTGGAAGGAAAGTAGCCAAGACCGACTATCTTTGAAAAGATAGTCTACACAACCAAAAAAGGGGTCTTTGAAGGAAGACTACCACAAACTGTTGGACATAGTTGCCAAATGCATAGACATCAAATTTGACGACTTTGACCAACCTGCTAAAGCAAAACCGATCGTAATGGCTGCAATCATTGAAGAAAAGCAAGTAAATCAAGGCTAAGTTTGTCTACAATGCACTCGCTGAATGTAGGAACAAATCCTTCAAGGAGAATGGTGTATTTGGAGGATCCCCGGATATGGCCTGTGATTGGCCGGTGATGGAGGTGAAAGGAGTCCTCTTCGACATGGAAAGGCGTTCCATGTAAACAAGAGGATGTTCAGATCAAACCTCTCTCGCGCACGTAAGAGAGCCCACGCCAAGAGAGCCGATACAAGTGAGGGGGAATCACCACCACAAGATACGATTGTTTCCTCTCCACCAAAGAAGAAAGCTGCCCTGCAACAAGCTATCGAATCGCCCCCCTGCAGCCTAAGAAAAACAAATCGCTCCCCCCCTGCAGCCGAGTCGCCGCCGCCCGCAGCTGTGTCTCCGCCCAAAGAGCGGCCGCCGAGAAGGAACCTCAAATACCTTCTCCTGGTCATCAAAAAGAGGAGAACTGATAAACCAAGACGGCTGCTCCTTAGAAGAAAACACCAAAGACGCCCTCCGCCCAGACTCGAAGACACTCTCTCCGAACTGAAATCCTCTCGTACGAACTAAAAGACGAAGAAGAATCATCAAGCAATCCGAACTTGGAAAACCGGGCCGAGTCACCACTCACCAAACAGATACGAGAGATCGCTGGAGAAGTAGAGTCTCCGGATATTATTGATGAAACAACCAAGTCTCGGCAAGGCGATCAAGAGAAATCAAGACCAGTAGTTCGAACAACGAGACACAAGAAGTAGCCGAGAAATCTAACTTGCCTCGGACAGAATCGTATCCCCTCCCGCAATGACGCATTGACGAGAATGGAGCACCAAAGCCTGCTACCTTCTCCCCGAAAGAGATGATGATGTGATGATCCTATCCCCACTTTATCCGGACATCCAAAATCGTCATCCGCGAGTGGAGGAAGTGGAAATTGAGTCGATCCAGGGAACAGTTCCAACGGCCCGAGTTTATCGAAGAAGAGGAATCGATGAACTTTCTTGGAGTGACCACTGTGGTCCAAGCATTGGATGAAGAAAAACGCACGAGATATCTTGCGCAGATCTTCAAGGACAAGGAGAAGGAGAGACATGCGAGGGAAGGCGAGGCACGTGAGAAGGCCAAAGATCTCGCCCTATCACCGCACCCGCGTAACACACACATCATCTCCTCGACGTCTTATCGATAGTGAGGAGGATCTCGACCTGCTGCCGCCCGCCACGAAGAGTTGCAAATGCAAAGAAGCAATGCACGAATCCGCATTCTTCATGAGAAAAGAATGATGGAGGGACCAGGAGAGTCCTCCAAAACACAAATGAGTTGGACCCAATGGGAGTGGTGCGATATCGCCACGCTTGTGGGCGCCACCACTTCCCCACTCACTCGAAGAAGGAATTAAGGAACTCGGCGATGAAACTAGGTTAGTGGGGACCCCAATGAGCCAACCCCTAATGAAGGTATCTTACCACACGCCCCAACTACGGTGAACACTCGAGAAACAGCCGGGAGTTTGGAGACGAGTGAACCCATTCAAGTCACTCACCGGTGCGCCACCGAGGGGGAAATTCCTCCACCGCAGCAAGGTCGGAGGATGTTTGCAGATGACTCCACAACGAATCTAGGAGGCGAAGTGGAGAAAGTACAAACACAAAATACACAACAAGTTGCCATCAACGAAGCTCGATAGTTGAGACTTGAGTCTCCCGAGGTGCCAGGTGCCAACAATCGCTCGAAGGCTAATGACGCCGCGATGCGGTCGAGGCACGAAAGGGAATGTACCGGGAGTTAACACTGGCGATGAAAGTGCAATCCATGGGGTTGAGACTCCAATGGATGCCACCACGAAAGACCCTAAGACAAATGACACACTGTCGAAAGGGAGGTCCAGCCTCGTTGCGCTTGAGACTGCAGGAGGTAATGAAGGCCAACGGGAGGTTGAGACTTCCCGGGTAAAGAAGTCAAGTAGAGAACATCCCTCCGCTATCATTGATCCATCCGAAAAGGAGATTAGCGCACTTCATGACTCCCAGGATAATCCCGATGTAACCTTTCCGGGATCGGAAGAAGACGATGAAGCCGAGTCATCCCCCGTGATCGATCCAAAAGACTCACCGAGGATGTTCCAACCACGAGCAAGTCGACCTCAAGACTACTCGTCAAACTTTCAACTTTGATGGTGAGCCATCCATGGAAGTCTCATCATCATCCGATGACGCTCGATAAGGCCGAGGACCATCAACTCAATTGAAGAAACCAACAGACCGACAAGGTTGTTGAGACAATGAGGCTCAAAAAGTCGGGTCAACTTCACAACAAACCCTACCGCAACAGAGTCCATCGCGCAGCTCCCCAAGCCGCAACAGTTCGGCTCCACAGGAACTTCACACGCACCACTCATCATTGAACAAATCCCAGATTGCCCATGATGATTCCTTTGTAGAAACATTTCCCTTCTCTCGAGGTACCCGACCTCCCGAAGAGTCGAAACGATCTCGCGCGCTTCCACGACTGCATCCTGTCATTCCATCGATACCATCGTTCGGTGACTATGATTTTGACGCCGCTTGGCCATCACCGCAACAGAGGGAATAGTCAAGTTCGGGAGGTGTTCAAAGCATTATTTGCGAAATTGAACGGATGGAGAGGCACCAGGCCTCGATGGACATGAGATCGATAACAGAGATGCCAACCTTACTGGCTGAGTTGAGAGAGCATAATAGTCGAATCCGGGAGTGGTGCCAACAACAAAGAAACAATGCGCGTGGAACAAGCTAGATATTTCGAACATTGTTCCACAAGTCTGCTGGTCCGAGAGCCGAGAACGCCGATGCAAAGACGAAATTGAGAGAACACATTGAGCACATGCATGAATCTCACACTCACGAGATAAAGTCACTGCTGCGTGAGCAAAATAAGAATGAGCTCCTGCGTATGGAAGAAAACATGGATAGAAAATTCACCTTCTTATGGCCGAGATGAAGTTGCTTAAAGTCAATCCAACGCTACTCGCTCGAGTTTCGCGGCAAAGATACACCACACCACACTCGAAGCGAACTCGGCTATCGCCAGACTCAACTTCCTACTTGCTAGTATGTTTCCGGAGTTCCTCTCTCCTTTGATGATGCCAAAAAGGGGAAGAGGAATACCTTAAATCGCTAAAGAGATCCGTCGGAAAAGGAGGGAGCAAAGTGAAGGGAAAGACAAATGAGGAAGTTACAAGGAAAAGAAAGGAAAGTCTGCTGAGGGGGAGAATCGAGAGATGTGACCTTAATGATTGCACAAACCCCCAACAAGGTCTTGTCACAAAATGATATTATCGCAAAAACTCCCAGTGACTCTGCCACTCCAACACTCTGCATCTATGGCCGAAAAGAGAAAGAAAATTGAAGCGAGGGATGGAGGAAGTGGAAGGAAGGTTGAATGCCCGAGTTATGGACATCTTGAAACAACATGGAGGCATTCCAAAGAGACAGAGACACTTATGCCATCTCGGATGCTCGGGGCCGAGCCACGATCGCTGATGAATTTAAAACGCCGCATCTAAAGGATACTTCGCAAACATGTATATGGCTCGAAGCACGGACTTGTCTTGGGAAAAGGGTCTCACGTTATGTGAAGAAGTCGACAGCAAAGCAGACTATCGACAATCGCTCTGCTGGTCACTCCGTCACTCACCGAAAGAAGAAGACCAAGACAATACACGCCCGTAGAGGAAGAGGAAGAGGAAGAAGCGATGGTGGAGGAAGAGGTTTCGCACTGGGCCTCCGCCCAAAAACATTGAGTACATAGATCCGGCAAGAAAGGAGGGATCTCTTGGGCAATGGTCTTGACCAAGTAGCCAATCTGCAAGTGGCTAAAAACAATGCCGAGTATGTTAGAAGAATCGAAGAAGAAAATAAAAGTCAAACTCAGCTATGGGAGGAAAGACAAGAGAGATTAAGAAGAGATGAAGTCGCCCGAAGGCATATGAAAAGAAGAAGAAGAAGCGGTGAAGATGAGAAAAAGAGAAGAAGACCAAGATGACAGAATCAAGAAGATGAAAAGGAAGGGAAGCGAAAGGAGATGAAGTGTTGTTGTCCACCCCTTCATGTATTTTACTATGTAAATACATACTATGTAAGTCTTCCGTAATAAATCAGAAATTCTCTATTTTTTTTTTTTAGACATAAATGTTTGCTTTGATACACTTTGTAAACAGATTGTGTAAAAGAACAAGAATGTTATGATCAACAAAAGGATTGATTCTATGCATACATTCTCGAATGCACTATCTCGTATGTATCTTTGCTATTTACATTTTGAATGTTTTAAGTTTTGGCATCATCAAAAAAGGGGAAATTGTTGGGAAATTTATTGTTTAGATTTTGATGAATGCCATGTAAAACTTAGAATAGAAAGTTGGCACCCCATTTTTGTTGTAAACGCATTGTAATAAATAGGGCTGGTCAAGCCGAGTTAAGTCGGCTATGCCCAAACATGCAAGAAGACAACCGAGACTAGTAGGAAGACTCATTGCGAGACAACCGAGTTTGGCAAAAGAAGAGAAGACGGAACTCGATCAAGGTGCAAAAGATGCAATGAGTAAAGCATCGACCAAGTCAACTCAAGATAGTCAAGTCTCTAGTTGAAGTGACAAAGAGTCATTTAATGATTGGAAGTCGACTCTAAGTCACCTGGGGAAAGCAAGGAAATGCAATCAAGTCGAGATAATCGAAAGAGATCCGTTGCACAAAAATCAAGAGAATTACTTAAACAAGTAATATCTCCATGCTACCTTTCTCGAGTGCTCGACCACGAGAAGCGTGCAAGGAAATAAACCAATGGGAAGCACTACACCGTGTCGATGCTCAAAAGTCAAGAATAATTCATACGAGGAAGTGCAATTCCAAGGATCGCAACAAGACAAGCCAACGACCACAAGTGACTTTCAAAAATAAGCCTATCTCTTCAACGGGCAAATTTTTGAAAGATCACTATAAAAGGCTGAGGGATGACTCTGAGGATAAATATATACATAAAAAAAAGGATTTGATTGATTACCTGAACGACAACCATTCAAGCTAACATCTGAACTATAATCAAAATATCCTCAAAATCATTCAAGTTTAATCCTCAAGCCTACACTACGAAGAAAATCAATCCAACACTCACCTGTGAAGGAAAGATAGCTTCAATCAGTTGAAGAGGAAACTTTAGAAGAAAAGGGGTCTACATTCCACGAAGGATTGTAGGAAGGTTCAAGGTCGAACGGCCTCGAGTTTTGGAGGGCTTCATGATCAAATCCTAAGAGCTTGAGCAAGTGAGTTGTAGTAGCAAGCGCACAAATTGCTGCGGAAGAAGAAGCCTGAGTCGGACGAGAAGCCACCGAGTGACCAAGGCATCTCTCGACCGAGTCCCAAAGGATCAAGTCACCGTGTGATCAAGACTTGTATCCGGACTGCTACCACTGATATCTTGATCAATACTTAGTGGATTCCTCCAGAGTTGGAGAAGAGAGGAGTAGAAGAATTACCCCATCTTCGAACCTCTATAAAAACTTATCGTGTCATTTACATTTCAAAGACTTTAATTCCTCGCATCTTATTTGTTTAATTCTCACGACATATTTGCTATCCAACCGATAAGCTCTAAGTACTAAAACCAAGTATTAAATCATAACTAAACCAAACTTAAGGGTGTTAAGTCTTCCAATAAAACAAACCACGCTTAAACTAATTCGGTCTTAACAAATGAGTTATTCTATCAACAAACTCGATCCAGTCTTTGAGTGACTAACTCTACTCGATTAACTAAATTGGTTGTCCACCAAGGACACAAATCGTATAGTGTCAACTCAATTTTAAAAAGGACCAAAAGTGAAAAGTTGGTAAGGTTTATTCAACCCCCCCTTCTAAACCTTACACTCACACCCCTTGGGACCTACAAAACGAATCAGCGGATTAGAGCCAGCACAATGCGAATTCCAAGAAGAAGCAATGATCGATCCAAAATCCTGATGGTTAGTCCACATACATTGAAAACGAAAAGGAGATGGGCCCCTATAAGCATTATTCGAACAAGAGAGTAAAAGGGGATGATGGTCCAAACAAATGCGCGGAAGAACATAGTTCTCAACCTTCTGCCAAGAGTTAAAAAATGTGGACAAGAAATAACCCTATCAAGCCGACCTTGAATAAGAGTCTGTTGAGAACGTGTGGTGCACCAAGTAAATAACTTATGTAACACCCTAGATTTCTTTTATAAAATAAACAAGTATACACCTAATTTTGATGATGAAAAATAACACGAATAATTTAAAAATAAAATAAACTAAGTCAATTGTAGCAGAAGCAAAATATTTCATGAATAAAAATTTAACCATCGTCTAATTCTATCAATTACTAATAAACTGGAAATAAAAACTAATAATTTAAAAAGAAGCAAATAGTTCAACATTTTTTTTAATAAACATTCATAAATAAATTCATAGGCCTTGTCATATCTACCGCTCTCAGCCAGCGCCATCTCCTTCACCTGAAAAGTTGGTTATATATGGGGTGAGCAACACAACTCAGTGGAGTATAAATTGTCCAAGCTAAATACACAGATATCTCACATATGCATGCAAATACAATCCAATATAACATAGCATAGATCTTTTGAAAAACCGTAGACATGGACATATTGCACTGTAGGGGTTCCGCCTAAGGGATACATCGATCCCGGACCTCTTGAGTTCCTGGCTCATGGGTGTCTAAAGCAACTGTACTACACATTCATGCAAAATAATCTAAGCATTTAACAAGGACAATAAAGTTTAAAAAACAAACCCCACCTTGAACGTAGCTTTGAAAAATAAGTAGAGCCTAGAAGTGTCGGATGCATGCACGCCTAATCGTCGCTTGATAAATCGCCTAATCAATAGAAAATATAATACTAGTCAAAACCTCGAATAATCTAAACTTAAACTTAAAAAATAATAATTTAAAAATCCTAATTTAGGGGCTTAATAGAATATAAAAATAGAAATGAAGGCTAAATTATAATTGAAAGTAGAAATTGAAATTAAAGGCTAATTTGGTTGGTTTGGGGCTGAAGGGCAATTCTGTCAATAGTTTATGTGGGACCACGTTCCAAAATCCTCCTTCCCCTTTTCTTCTCTTCCCATACGTTAACTACCCCCCAACTCTCTCCTTCTCTATCTTCTTTCTTTTTCTTTTTCTTTTTCTTTTTCTTTTTCCCAGTTTTTCCTTAATTTTTCTCCTTATTTCTCCTCTTCCTAATTGGTCAACAGACCCCCCACTTCCCCCTTTCCCTTTTCTTTCCATCCTTTTTCTTTCTTTCTCTCTTCTATCTTTTCTCACTCCTGCAGCCCACCCATTAAATTTCCTTCTTTCCTCTACTCCCTTTTCTCTCACTCTTTCCTTTTCCTTATTCCTTTCTTTTGTTTTTTTCTTCTTTTTTTTTCTACTTTTACTCCCTACTTCTCTGTTTCCTTCCGTCAACCCTCCCAGCTCCTCTTTTCTTTCTTTTCTTATTCTTATTTCTTCTTCTTCCCATTCCCGTCACCCCGCCTCTGTTTCTCCTCTCTTTTTTTGTTTTCTTTCTCCTTCCCCTTCTTAACTTACGAAACCAGTCTCCTCCTCCCTCAATTCATCCTCGTTCCTTCTTTTTTTTGATTGAAACTACTCGCACGCATCGGCACTTAACGGGAAATTTTTTGAGCGAGTTCGGGCGGTTCGAGGAAGTATGAGTTGATTTCGGGCTGATTTGGGAATTTTGCCGCGGTGGCTGGGTTCGGTTTATCCTCCTCCTCCCTCAATTCATCCTCCTCCCTCAATTCGGGTTTTCTCGTGTTTTAGTTTTTCGGCGATGGCGTCGAGGGTGAGGCCTACGACTACCGCTCTTATATCTGTATTTTTCTTGATTGGCTGAAAGATGAACTTGGTTGGAATTTTATTCTGGGAATTGGGTTCTAGTATGGGGTGGTTCATTTTTCGTATTTTCTGGTGGATTTTTGGTGTTCGTGGTTTGGCTAGTGAAATCCTTGGGAAGACAATTAATCGTGATGGACAAAAAAAATCAAAAGTTACCTATGCAGGAATACAACTTTTGCTGCGTGATTTTTTTTATTGGACTGTGTGTTTGTTTTTATAAGTTTGATTAGGGTTAAATAGAGTATTGTTATATGAAAAAGCTTGTTGCAGTAGGACTCTCAGAGATAACTAAATGATAAGCTTGGGTCTTTTGAATCCTAGTTGGTGTAGAATTATTGATGGGTTAAACTAAAAAAAAATGAGCTAGGATAAGTTTAGGCTTAAATGATCTGGTGTTTGCCTGAGATTGCGCCTGGCTTAAAATTTGGACTTGGGTAAACAAAAAGCATTGGACTGGAGAATTGGGCTTGGGTTTATAAAAATAATAAATTAGCCCCTAAATAATAACTAACTAAAATAAAAAAAAAACAAAAACACAATTCTTAATAAAAGTCTAAAATAAAATTTCGAGTATTACATACTATCCCCCTTAAAAATAATTTCGTCCTCGAAATTAAACTTACCTAACAAAGATTGAACCTCTGGATGTGATGCTAAGATATCGTCCTTACGTTCCCAAGTAGCCTCTTCTTGGCTATGTTCACTCCATTGCACTTTGATTAACTCAACGTCTCGATTTCTTAACTTATGCACCTTTCGATCTAGTACTGCCATTGGTTTCTCCTCGTATGATCACTGTATATCCAATTGTATGGTCTCATAACTAATAACATGACTCGGATCTGGCATGTACCTCCATAACATAGATACATAAAAAATATTGTGTATTCCTGACATTGCTAGCGGCAAGGCCAATCTATACATTATTCTCCCCACTCGCTTCAGAATCTCGTACGGTCCAACATATCTCGGATTGAGCTTCCCTCTCTTACCGAATCTGAAAATTCCTTTCGTCGGTGATACTCTCAGAAAAACATTCTCGCCTACAACAAATTTTTTTTTTAAATAAGTTAGGAGTACTGGTTGGAGAGGAGGAGTTAAATTCCAAATAAACTGAAAGATACAGGGTTCGAATCCTGGTTGACACCCTTATAAAGGGTTAGTTATACCACATGAGCTACAAGCTAGTGGTCTCGCCTACAACAAATTGTAACTCTTTTCTTTTTGGATCGGCGTAGGACTTATGTCGATCCTGCGCCACCTTGATTCTTTCTCTTATCTTCTCTACGACTTCAACTGTTATTTTGACACTGTCCGGACCCAAAACTTTCTTCTCTCCAACTTCATCCCAGTGAATTGGCGATCTATACTTCCTTCCGTATAACACCTCGTATGGTGCCATCCCAATAGTTGACTGATAACTGTTATTATAAGCGAACTCAATTAGTGGCAAGTGTCGTTCCCAACCTCCTCCGAAATCCAACATACAAGCTCTAAGCATGTCTTCCAGCATATGTATCGTCCTTTCGGATTGTCCATCTGTTTGGGTATGAAAAGTCGTACTGAATTGTAATCTCGTCCCCATCGCTCTTTGCAATCCTTTCCAAAAATTTGAAGTAAACATTGTGTCTCTGTCAGACACAATCGAAACTGGTACCCCGTGTGGCCTCACGATCTCCTCAATGTATAACTGAGCCAACTGTTCCATGCTGAAAGTCATCTTAATTGGCAAAAAGTGTGCAGTCTTCGTCAATCTGTCCACGATAACCCATATAGCTTCGTTTCCCCTGTTCGACCTCGGTAAACCAGTCACAAAATCCATAGTTATAACATGCTCCCACTTCCACTCTAGGACCTCAAGTGGTTGCAGCAACCCCGATGGTCGTTGGTGTTCGACTTTGATTTGTTGACAAGTCAAACACCTCTCCACGAATGATGCAATAGAGCCTTTCATGTTTCTCCACCAGAAAGTATTTCTCAAGTCACAATACATCTTCGTACCTCCCAATTGCACCGTGTAGGGTGTATAATAAGACTCTTCTAAGATTTTCCTTCTTAGATTCTCGTCTTTTGGTACACATACTCTCCCTTCATAAGTAAGCATACCGTCAGGTGCTTCAGCGAAACCTCTAAGCAAAGCCCGCACCACAACGTTCCACAAAACAACCCCGAAAGAAGCCTCTGCAATTTCGGAAGACCCTAGAAGCTATAAGACTTCCAAGCGCCCCCGAAGCACTGCCATCCGTATTCACCTTAATCCAGCCCGGAAGGGGTTTTTGCCAATTAACTTGCACAATCTTCAGGGTTTGTCTAGACTGCCCAGGAACTCGAAGTCTTTGTAGAATGAAGAGGTCTTGTTGATCATTATGCATGCATCCCCGATCTAAGGAAGAGGATTCCATGATAAGAACATGAAGATGGAGGATGACCGCGTCCACCGTCCAGAGTTTGTCATTGAAAACCAAATCATTCCAGATATGCCAGATGAGCCAGATGCAAGACAACACTGCCACACGCCATAAGAAAGCAACCTGCTCACTGAAACGGAAATTCATTAAACGCACTAGGAATTCATTAATGCTATGATCCATAAAGAGGTGAACGTCAAATAAATCAAAAATCCACCGCCAAAGAGCCCCTGCAAAGACACAAGAGAGAAACAAATGATCAAAAATTCAGCAGAAGCACAACAGAGACCACAGACTGAGGGGCCAATGAAACTCCCCCTAGGACGCAATAAATCTAAGACCACCAAACGATCGTGGATAGCTCTCCACGACACAATCGAGTGGCGTTTTGGGATATGAGGGGACCAAATCCAAGAACCCCATTGGACCACCGGAGAATGGGGCCAAATATGTGAATATGCCGCTTTTGAGGTAATATTCCCATCATCAGAATGCATCCAGGCCCGTGTATCCTTCGAAGTAGGGGCGATGGGAACGCGAACAATATCCCAGACCAGATCCAAGTAAGCCTCAACAAATGAGAAGGTGAAATGCCAGGACTCATCATAGAAGTATTCCGAAATGCAATGCCAAAATAGATATATGTACTCATGCGGAATACCAATTCTCTCTGCAATGGTGTAACCCAACCAGTTGTCAAGTCAAAATAAAACCTCGGAATTACATCCAGGGATCCATCATCGTGTGCACAAAGGAACTAGAAATCACCAAATTGACCAGGCAGGCACGACCAACAAGAGACAAAGAGGTCCCTTTCCATCTTCGAAATTTGAGAATCACCTTATCAAAAATGGGCTGTAAATCCGCAGCTTTAGGAGCACCTTTGAATATCGGGGCTCCTAGATAAACCGTAGGGAAGGCCCCTGACTCAATACTCATAATCGTCTGAATACGGCCACACACATAATTAGAAACCCGGGTGCCAAAGTAAACTTTAGATTTACGAGGATTGAAGGTCTGACCCAAGATATCCGCATATAATGTGAGGATCTGAAGTAGGGTGCGTACGTTAGCTGAAGAGGCTCTACACATAATAACGATATCATCCGCGTACATAATGGAAGATGGAAAAGTAATCTGTCTTGGCGCCATGAAAGGCCCTAACTTAAACTGAGTTACCGTGACCTCAATAAATATGCTCAGGACTTCCTCCGCTATGCAAAAGAGTAAAGGAGATAAAGGATCTCCCTGTCTAACACCTCTAAAACAAGAAAAATATCCCACAGGTGACCCATTCAGCAAAACGAAATTCTGGAAGACTAAAGAATAACTTCTATCCAATGAACAAAAATCTCCGAGAAGCCAAACCGATGCAGGACGTGAATCAGAAAACCCCAATTTAAAGTATCAAATGCCTTGCGGATATCAATTTTAAAAATCATATTGGCATCATTCCGGCCATGCAAAACATTGAAGCCTTTAGAGACCAGGGCTATACAGTCGTGAATCTGCCTGCCCGGAATAAAACCAAACTACGTAGGCGACAAATATGCAGGATGATAGATCCCAATCTAGTAGCCAAAATCTTAGTAATAATCTTAAAAAGAAAATTACTCATAATGATTGACCTAAAGTTCTCAATAGTGTTAGCATCCTTAGTCTTCGGTATGAGAGCCATAAAACTAGCATTCAACCCCGAAGGGAGGGTCGAGCTAGTGAAAAAAAAACAGACCGCGGCGGTCACCTCTGCTGAAATAATGTCCCAACAGTGAAGATAAAATGTCCCATTGAAACCTTCAGGGCCAGGAGAGCTATCCGAACCCATATCAAAACTGCGTCCCGAATCTCCGAATCCGAAGGAATAACTGTTAGAAGAGCATTATCCACCGCCCCCACCATCGGAGATATCACCTGATCAACCATAGTATAATCCGATATGGTATCTCCTGTGTCCGCAAAAAGCTCCTTATAGAAGGAGATAATGTGACGCCCAAGAACAACTTGATCATCCGAGTAATTACCGTCAATCATCAAACCCTGAATACCCAAACGGCTACTCCGAATCTGACATCGACAATGAAAAATGTTGTATTACGATCCCCATCCTTAAGCCAGGCTGAACTAGCTTTCTGCTTCAGGAATTCATATTGTAATGAAAGCGTGTGGGACAAGGCGTTTTGGGCTTCAAGTTCCATTTCACGACGTGCAACAGAGAAACCCAAAATCTCAATATCCGCCTGAATCTGACAAACTTTCTCCATCTGACTATCCACCTTACAATTAACATCCCCAAAGATGTCTTTATTCCATACCTTAATAGTCTGACGTAACCTTTTAAGTTTCCACATGACGCGCATGATTGGATTAGGTGATGCGCACAGTAGGGCCCAAGACGAAATGACCAAATCCCAAAACGAATCATGATAAATCCACATACGCTGAAAACGAAACAGACCTGGACCCTTGGCGGCAGATGATGAGCACAAAACCAATATGGGATGGTGATCTGAGCCAATGCGAGGAAGAACCAAACCTTTGACCGCTTGCCAAAGAGAGAAAAATCGACACGTTGCTAGGGCGCGATCCAATTTAGCCTAGAGAAGTAAGAGGGGCGTACAGGTGGTGCACCATGTGAATGAGTTCCCCATAGTTGGCTCATAAAACAAACCAACATCCTCCAAAAAGTCCCTGAAGTCCTGACAAGAAGCTTGTGATAAAATGCTACTGCCCAATCTCTCATGATGACCCAAAACAACATTAAAATCCCCAATAAGCAATAAATCCTCAAGACCCAAATTTCTCAAATCCAGCCAAAGCGTGCACCGGTCAATATGATTACATAACCCATGAACCACGCCAATATGAAAAATCAGAGAACCCAACTGCGCCTGAAGAACAATACACTGAGAAGAAATCCAAACCTCCTGTAAAATAGAATGCCCGGAGTACAAAAAACCCAAATATCCGCCCGACCATTAGAACAAAAGTTCTGAGTCACAAAATTCAAACCCAAACTAGTCCAATAAGAAGCTGAAATCGAAGAAATGTCCACTTTAGGCTCACAGATAGCCAAAATAGACGATTTATGCTTATGACATAAAGTCTTAAGAACATTACGAGAAGCAATCTTCCCAATCCCCCGGATATTCCAGAAGATGCAATTCATTGCGACGCAGTGGGGGGCAGCCGTGATGCGCGTACGGTAGTATCAGAAGTAGTATGTGTCGCAGAATCAGACGCTTGAGCATTAGAAACCTCATCAGCATAATCCGCCCATCATTTTGAAGCCGCAAAATCTAATTCATTGGGCTCTGTAGAATCCGAATCAATCGTGAGATCATGAATAGCTGGAGATGGGCCCTGAGCAATATTCTGAAGTAATCTGGATTTGGCCGAATCAAGAGAGGTGTCCCGGAAGGCTCGACTAAGAGCACGGATAGACTTCTCCAACGGATGTTGAATCGTAAGAGGTAGACTTGTAGAAAAGAAGCCAGTGTTAGAGATCGGAGCCTTGGGAACTGGATGTCGAGTTGATAGAACTGGAGGGGAATCCGTGGAATGCTGTTCTGGTATGTCTTTCGTGGCAAGCGCCTCAAAAGAATTACCAAGGTGGATGTCGTTAGGGCAAGTGACTATGGCACAGGATGGAGAGCCCGGCCGCATAGTCGAACCCATGTTTCCCATTAAATTATCAACGGCCTTGCCCTTGTCTGTAGCCTGCTGCACTAGACGATAAACTTTGTCAACTCTGGAACGACCCTTTTGTGCTGAAGTATGGCGTCCATCCGGAGCCCTAGAACGTCCTTGAGTAGGACTATGTCGTCTTTCCGTAGCTGAAGTCTCCGTAGAAGTAAGATGATAAGAAGCAGTCGAATGTCCCATGACATTACACTTAGAACAAAACTTGGGGTGTTTCTCATAGCTAACCGACACAAACAAACACTGGCCAACCCGTTCCACCATTATATGATCCTCCAACGGTTTTGCGAGATCTATATCAACCAGCACACGAATGAAATGTCCCAAAGAACCATCTAGCGATCGTTGATCAATTTGAATCGGATTACCAATAGTACTGGCGATCCCTAAAATGGTATTGGGATCCCAATATTCCAAACTGAACTCAAATATTAGAACCCAAACACTGGCAACAGAGGTGTGCACTTTGTAAGGGTTAAAATCCAGGACCCAGGGAGAAAGCCGAATAGTACCCAGGTTAAGCGCCCAATTGATACGTAACTGAGCATGAAATCGATCCTGCGCATTGAAAATTTTAACACAAAAATATCCCTTACCCAAGGGAATTAGTTTCCAATCATTTTTAATGCCCCATAACTCAGACAGCCGTTTATGCAAAAGCATAGTCGGCCATGGCTTGTTACCCTTTCCCATAATTCCCGCCTGATCAATGAATAAGAGAATTCAACAAGACGTTGCTGGTAAATGTTTTCACCAATAGTCATAGAATAATAATCTCCCTTCCTAATAGGTTTAGGGATAGAATGAATCTTGCCAGAAACTATATGCGAAAATGAAATTTGATATTACCTGGGGCCTGGGGAAAAGTGGAATCCATAGAATAGGTATTACCTGAAAAAACTTTAGCAAAAGTGTTACCCAAATTAGCATGAGCATTAGCATTATGAGCCGAAAGTCAAGGGTTCGAGTCATAAGCGAAGGTCGTTGAAGAAGAGCTTCCAGCAGTCGGAGCAGTGTCTTTTGGATCAGCATCTTTGGGGGTGCATGCAGGCAGAATTTCATGCAGATGGCAGACAGCATCTCAGGAGCCATAAGGGGGCCGACCCCCCCCCCCCATGGCTAGCAGCGGCCATGGAGGGAAGGAAGGAGGGCGCCCCCCAATATAGGAGGCCTTCAATGGGAGAGGGGTGGCCGCCCCCTACATTCAATTCCCTTAACCATGGCATCTTTTTCCACATGAACCGAAGACGAGGGCAGCATGTAGGATTCCAGCGGAACTAAACCGGTGGGCATATGATCGAAGGCGGGCCATAAGGGTTTTTTGATGGATGGAGTAAAATTCGACGGCAGATTTGATGAAGCCCTTAGTAGAAGATGAAGGTTGAGTACGTGCATGAGGACTGAAGTTGGACGTCAGTCCATGGAAAAGTGACTCTACCATGGAGTCACTGGAAAAACGCACACAAAATCCAAGGTGTGACGGGGACGAAGAGGACGCACGGTGGAGGGCATCATCCATTAACCAAGTTAGATAATCCTTTCTCAAGCTGCTTAAGCATAGCAATCGGCCATTTATAAACAAGCATAGAGTGCACCAGTGAGC
This sequence comes from Rehmannia glutinosa, assembly GCA_016081115.2. Classification (NCBI taxonomy): domain Eukaryota; kingdom Viridiplantae; phylum Streptophyta; class Magnoliopsida; order Lamiales; family Orobanchaceae; genus Rehmannia; species Rehmannia glutinosa. Next base: position 37,017,597 of record CM071932.1, on the reverse strand, counting down.
TCGTGATCACATAGTTCACCAAACAAACCCTGGCAGCAAGCGAGAGAGAAGACCCCTTCCATCATTTGAACTTGAGAAGCACCTTGTCAAAAGTAGCTTGTAGAACCCTCTGCTTGGGAGCCCCTTTAAAAATAGGGACGCCAAGGTAAGTTGTAGGGAAATCGCCCATCTGAATCCCAATAATTGCTTGAATCTGATTGCAGACGTGTCTAGAAATAGAAGCCCCAAAAAAAAACCTTGGATTTGTTAGGATTGAAGACTTGCCCCAAAATAGAAGCATAAAATCGAAGAGCCTTGCGAATATGACTGGCATTGCCAGTGTTAGCCTCACAGAGGATGACTATATCATCAACATACAACATCGTAGAAGGAAAATGGATGTTCCAAAGGGCAACAAATGGCCGTAGACTATTAGAAGCCACCAAGTCTGCAAAATTCTGCCCAAAACTTCCTCAGCAACACAGAAAAGAAGGGGAGATAGAGGATCCCCTTGACGAACACCGCGATAACTAGAAAAGTAACCCACATGCGAACCTTTCAGCAAGATTGAAATACGAGCAGAATTAAGAATCAATGAAATTCAGCCAATGAACTTAGCAAATAACCCAAATCTATGCAAACGTAAAGCAAGAATTCCCAGCTCAAAGTATCAAAGGCCTTACGAATGTCAATCTTTAAAATCATGTTCTTGTCCGCTCTATTCTGCAAAATATTGTAGCCTTCCGGTACCAAAGCGATATAATCATGAATATAACGTCCTGGAATAAAACCAAACTGCGTGGGAGAAAGAACCCTGCTGATAATCTTCCCAAATCGAGTAGCCAGAATCTTCATAATGGTCTTAAAAATGAAATTGCTCATGACAATCGGCCTGAAGTTTTCAATAATAATGGCATCCTTGCATTTAGGAATAAGGACCATAAAGTTGGAATTGAGTCCAGCTGGCGAAGCCCCAAACACAAAGAAGTGATGAACTGCATCAATGACATTAATAGAAATAATATCCCAACAATGATGATAGAACACCCCATTGAAACCATCCGGACCAGGGGAGCTATCAACGCCAAGATCAAAAACTGCCTCCTTTATCTCAGTCTTAGAGGGCAACGAATGAAGAACATCGTTATCAACATCTAAACATGCTGGAGTAATTCTGGTCCATAGTAGAGTAATCGACCGGAGAGCCAACCGGAGCTGCGAACAAATCTTCGAAGAAGTGAATGACATGACTTCGAATGGCGACAGGGTCAGTAGTAAAAAAGCTGACAATCATCAAACCATGAATACCAGACCGAATGGCCTTGGTTTGACAACAACGATGAAAGAAAGATGTATTACGGTCGCCATCAACAAGCCAGGATGCCCTCGATTTTTGCCGAAGAAATTCAGATTGCAACAATAAGGCATGATTGAGAGAACGTTGAGCATCAACATCCTGCTCCCTGAGGTTGTCCGTATAACCAATAGCCTCAGTATCCGATTGAATTTGCTTAACTTTCTCCAATTTATCATCCACTGCCCGATTGACATCACCGAAAAAATCCCTAATCCAAGTACGAAGCACTGGACGCAATCGTTTGATTTTACACATCAATTTAATCAAAGGATTAGAGCCCGCAATAGGAATATTCCAACAAGAAGCAACTGTCTGCTGAAAACCCAGATGTTTAATCCACATACGCTGAAAATGGAACGGCCCCAGGCCTCGCATAACTTGCGTCAAACAAGAGAGCAAAAGGGGATGGTGTTCGGAACAAATACAAGGGAGAACATAATTATCCACCTTTTGCCAAAGGAAAAGAAAATTAGAGGTAGCCATGGAGCGATCCAACCTAGCCTGAACGAGATTATGCCGACCCCTCGTAGCACACCACGTAAAAAAGTGGCCCATGGTTGGGATGGGCGCCAACCTCGCGCTATCCATAAAATTGCGAAAGTCCTGACAAGATGCAAGAGAAGCAATCCCCCGACCCTTTTTCTCATGGGCATAATTTTATAATAGGGTCCAAATTTAAGAAAATCTATCACTATAAGACCTAAAATTTCATCCTTCTCAAATCAAGACCCAATTTTTATTTTTTTCTCAAATTAGGCCCTCCCTCAAATTTTGGGTTCTCACTTCAAGATCCAAAATTTCAACATTCTCAAATCAATACTCAATTTTTATTTTTTTGTCAAATTGGGCCCTCCCCTAAATTTTGGATTCTCACTCTAGGTTTTAGAATTTAACAAAAAAAAAAAAAATATCAGTATAATCTATCACGTCAGTCATAAAAAATATTTTTCTTCATATTTTTGCTTTTTTCGCTCATTCTTTTTTTTCCTACTTCATACTTGTAGTCAGTTTTATTTAATGTGCATATACCGAGATTTGTACATCTAAATGTATGAAGCTAACAAAATGAAAAAATAGTAATTAAAATATTCGTCGGTTACTAAAAAAAATAAGATATCCAAATTATAAATAAAAAAGTAGTAAAATATTTTTTGGTTACTAAAAAAATAAGATAGGCAAATTATGATTGAATTTTAAAGTTTAAGACAAGTATCGATTAGGAAAAAAGGGATGAGCGAAAAAATGAAAAAGAAAGAAAAATATTTTTTGTGGCTGGCGTGATAGATTACATTAATATTTTCTCTTTTTATTAAATTTTAAAACCTGGAGTGAGAACTGAAAATTTTGGGGGAGGGCCCGATTTGAGAAAAAAATAAAAACCGAATCTTGATTTGAGAAGATTGAAATTTTGGGTCTTGAAGTGAGAACCCAAAATTTGAGAGATGACCTATTTTGAGAGAAAAATAAAAATTGAGTCTTGATTCGAAAAGATTGAAATTTTGGGTCTTGAAATGATAGATTTTCTTAAATTTGAACCCTATTATGAAATTTTTCCTTTCTCATGATTACCCAGAATAGGATTAAAGTCCCCCATCAAAACAAAGTCATCAATACCCAAACCAATAATATTATCCCAGAGATACCGTCGATCCACATGATTACAAAGGGCATGCACAAACCCCACGTGAAAAGTGATACTAGCATACTGAACCTTCAGAATAATACACTGATCAGAAATGAGAATATGCTGCAGAATAGTGACATCCGAGCGGCAAAAAATCCAAATATCCGATTTTCCATTAGAACGGAAATTCTGCACTACAAACTATAACCCCAGACTTACCCAAAAAGAAACATGAATAACATCCAGCTCCACCTTGGGTTCCGAGATGGCGACCAAGGATGGGTTGTGTCGTTGACAGAAGGCATTGAGAACATTGCGAGAAGCAGCATTCCCTATCCCTCTGATGTTCCAAAATAAGCAATTCATGAGATAACTTCAAAGGTGGAGGACCGTGTTGATGACACGGGGATAGGCGCATCAGAAGAAGTCTGCGAACTCACAGGTCCCATGTCCCAAATAGATTTACGAGTCTCTGTAGCGTGTGTAGTCTCCTCTTCAGCATAATCAGGCCATCTTTTAGTTGCCGCAATGTTAAGGTTCTTAGCTCCATCAGAATGCGGAGTAATAACAACCTGATGAGTACGAGGTGTGGGACCATGCTCAATGTCTTTCTGCAAGCGTTGTCTATCAGAATCCAATGATCTATTCCCAGTGGCCCTACTTAGATGTCTGATAGGTTTCTCCAAAGGGTATTGGACAACATTGGATGGCTTTCGTATCCCAGATTGAGGTGGCAGAGAAACCAGAGGCAAAGGTTGTGAAGGCAGAAACTGGAACATCCGAAGGTTGCAAATCATTAAACAGATCATCTGCTTCAGCCAAGGCGACAAACGAATTACCAAAACGAACATTAGAGGAAGCCAGAACATTGTGAACATTAGGCACCAAAACCAAAGGGAGTGAGACCAACGATTGAGGACCCGATGAAACTGCATCATCTATTGAGTTAACCACGGTTTTTCCTTTAGCTTGTGCTTTGTGCACAGGATGATAAGCTTTGCGCTCCTTAGATCGTCCCCATTGAGAGGTAGGATGTCCATGAGCTTCTTTATTCTCACATGTCTTACCCATGCGACAGCAGGACACTGCAGTATGTCCCGTTATACCACAATTGGGACAGAAATCCGGGAGTCTTTCGTAGCTAACCGACATAAATGAATAGTGACCCATACGTTCCAACATAATATAATCTTTTAGAGGCTTAGCAAGATCAACTTCCACTAGAACCCACACAAAATGACCCAATGAACCGTCCAACGACTGCTGATCAATCTGTAAAGGAGTACCTAAGGCCTTGGCAAGACCCAATATGATATTAGGCCTCTAATATTCAATACTAAGATAAAAAATCCGAACCCATACACTAGCAATCGAGGTCATGACCTTGTAGAGATTGAAATCCGGCACCCAAGGATAATATGATAGTGCCCGGAGTAAGAGACCACGATACCCGAGCTTGAGCCCGAGAACGATCCTACATGTTATCAAATTTGATACAGAAATAACCCTTACCCAAGGGGATTAGCTTCCAATTAGTTTTAATACCCCATAAATCAAAAAGTCATTTTTAAGAGGTAAAATAGCCCAAAGCTTATTTCCTTTTCCTATAATAACTCGACCAATTAAAGAATAAGCGAATTCAGAGATGCTTTGTTTATATATATTTTCATCAATTGCAACTGAGTAGTAGTCACCCTTTTTAACAGGTTCAGGGATAGAGCTAGCTAAACCATTAACTACATCAAAGTAGGTTTTGGGATTACCTGGAGCCGGTGGATGAAATGAACCACTAGTCATCGGAGCATATGAATTTGCCAAATTTGGGCTGAAGTTGGACATAGTGGCAAAATCTGAGAATCCCCAGAACCAACTTTGGATACATGATTCAACAATGGGGAAACATTGGTGGAATCACGTGGCGGAGGAGGTGGAACCAAATTATTGACCTGCCGGTCCTGGAAATCTGTTGCGATGAGGGACCACATGAGGATGCCGGGATGGAGGAGCCGGGGGCCATCACACCCGGGGGGGGCGACTATGTTGGAGGGAATAGGAGCCATCCCCCTTGAAGCACAAGGAAGAGGGCACGACCCCCATGGTCAGCTTACACCATGGGGGAAGGGAGCGCAACCCCCTGCACACCATAAGCAATAGGACCAGGTTCCGACCACCATGAGAGGGGGCCAATGACACTGCATGGAGGTATATATCCGAAGGCACCAAACCCGTGTCCAATATGTTCGTGCGATTTTGCAAATTTTGGAGCGTGCGACTGCGTACGAAGGATGAAATTAGTCGGGATATAACCACCGTATTGATATGGAGCATTGACAGAGGACGATCCTCCATTGTTTTGGGAAGCCTTAATACCGGGCTGAACTGAAGCCTCTACAGAAATCCTAGGAGACAATGCAAACCGAGCTGAAGAGTTCAACATGTAGTTTTCCATCTTGTGAGAATGATGAGAAGAGTAATTCGAAGTCAAACCATGAAACGATTCCAACGTAAACATGATGAGGGATATGACCAGTGCTCACGATGGACGGCCAGACAGAAACACAAGGGAGGAGAGAGAAGATAGCATATTAGGGTTTTCCATTTTTTTAAAGAAAAAATTTCATTCTTTGGATAAAACAAGTCATAAGAAATAGTGTCTTTTAAATATCGAAAAATTCTTTTAACAACACTTAAATGAGATTCGAGGAGGGAAATAGAGGAAAAACCCTAATGCTCTCTTCTCTCTCTTCTCTCCCATCCGATCGCACCATTCTCCGTCGCCAGTAATCCTACCGGTCGTTTTCTTCATGCCTTCATCGGAGTCATTTTACGGCCTAACTTCCAACTACCTACCCCACCATGCACGATCTCAGCCTTCGCCCCCTCCTCCATCAATAACAACGCACGCAGTTCTCCATACCATTCAACATTGCAGGAGTCCGCTGCCCATCGTCCAGAGCAACACGACGATCAGTCCAGCACCGGGAAGCAGCCCGCGTCTGCCATGTTTTCCTGCTACGGGCTTTCATGGAATTTCAAGCCATCCACAATACCCACAGGTGCACCCCCGACGTTGCACTCCACAGCAGGCTTGGTTCCACCGAAGCTCTACCTTCCCCCGCCGTCCACAGCTGCAGCGATCATGATGGGGAATGGCACCAAGGGGACCGCCCCTTCCACCATGCATTCAGCGCCTTATGGGGGCCCTTATTTACCCCCATGGGTGCCTCTTACCAGGGGGGGCCGGCCCCTCTATGAGTTCTTATGAGGGGCCAGGGGCTGCCACCACTTCTAGGCCAGCTCCCTCCCAGGGGGGTGATGACTCCTGGGCCACAGTCTGCCATCCTCAGAGCAATCCTCCTACATGCCCTCCCACAAATGCTACTCAACTGGCTGGAAGCTCCGCCACCATGGGCTCCCCCCATGTATCGAACCGTCGACATTCGACTCATAATACTAATCCTCACATTAACTTGGTTAATTCTTTTGAGAAGGTGGTTTTAGGTAATGCCCATCCGTTGGATTCTACTTGTTCACAGGCCCCAGGTAATATTTCTTCATTTTCTAATATGGTTAATGGGAAAATGCAATCCATCCCAAAACCAGTTAGGAAAGGGGATTATTATTCTGTTACTATTGACGAAAATGTTTACCAACAACGCCTTGCTGAGTTTTCTTATTCTTTGATCGGGCGGGTTATTTTGGACAAAGGTAACAAACCATGGCCGACTATGCTTTTGCATAAAAGGCTATCCTAGCTATGGGTTATTAAGAATAATTGGAAACTAATTCCCTTGGGCAAGGGATACTTTTATGTCAAATTTTTCCATGCGCAGGATCGAGCTCGTGCTCAACTACGTATCAATTGGGCGCTTAATCTGGGTACTATTCGACTCTCTCCATGGGTCCCGGATTTTCGAGCTCAGTTTGGAATACTGGGATCCTAATACCATCCTTGGGATCGCCAGCGCTATTGGAAATCCGATACAAATTGATCAGCGATCGCTTGATGGTTCTCTGGGATATTTCAATCATGTGCTGGTTGATATTGATCTCGCTAAACCGTTGGAGGATCACATTATGGTGGAACAGGTTGGTCCGTGTTCCTTTGTGTCAGTTAGTTATGAGAAACTTCCTGAATTTTGCTCGAAGTGTTATATTACGGGACACTCGACGGCTTCTTGTCGTCTTACTCCCGCGGGAAACTCAGCTACGGAAAGGCGCACCACTCCTGAACATGGGTGAGCCAGTGCTTCAGCAGCTCGTCCGAACTCAGTTCAACGAGGACGCTCCAAAGTTCGTAAAGTTTATCGTCCTGTGCAGCAGGACAAGGGCAAGGCCGTTGACGACTCAATGGAAAATACAGGTTCGGCTATGCGGGCAGGCTCTCCTTCCTACGCAATAGTCACTTGCCCTACTGATATACACCTCGGTAATACTTTTGAGGCTCTTGCTTCAGATGACACCCTCGACCAACCATCCGCAGATTCTCAGACAGATTTTCCAATTGGGGAACCGGTTCCCAAGGCACCTCCTTCCAACACCAGCTCAGTCTCCACTATTGTAACGGCCTGCCTTCTAGATCGACGACTATCCCCACAAATCAACACAAGTCTTTCCAGCGCGCTTTGTCCTCATTCACGCGCACCCTAAGAGCAGCTTCCCATGGGGGTCACCCATCCCATAATTACTCCGGGCCAAGCACGCTTAACTTCGGACTTTTTATGAGATGAGCACCAGAAAAGAAGATGCATCTTTGTTGATATGAGTAGTACCTATCAAATCTTTTAAGTTTTCCTCAACTGTATAGTCCCATACCTACACAGTCTCAGAATCTCCTCTCTTCGGGTGTGGGATCGGTTCACTCATATCCCCCTCCGCCTAGAAGCCTACCAGGAGCCGCTCCTTGTCCGTGCCTTCTTGCATCGGCGATCACTCCCCACCTTCTTCGGCCCCGGGCGTCACAAGCCCATCAGCTTCCGCTTGGTTCGTCCTCGAACCACACCTTACTAGGAGAGGTCCCGCTCTGATACCATCTGTAACGGCCCGCCTTCTAGATCGATGCGACTGTCCCCACAAACCAACACAAGTCTTTCCAACGCGTTTTGTCCTCACTTACGCGCACCCTGAGAGCAGCTTCCCAGGGGGTCACCCATCCCATAATTACTCCGGGTCAAGCACGCTTAACTTCGGAGTTTTTATAAGATCAGCACCAGAAAAGAAGATGCATCTTGTTGATATGAGTAGTACCTATCAAATCTTTTAAGCTCTCCTCAACTGTATAGTCCCATACCTACACAGTCTCAGAATCTCCTCTCTTCAGGTGTGGGATCAGTTCATTCATGTCCCCCTCCGCCTAGAAGCCTGCCAGGAGCCGCTCCTTGTCCGTGTCTTCTTGCACCGGCGATCACTCCCCGCGCTCTTTGGCCCCGGGCATCATAACTATTATGCCTATTACGGTTCATCACCCGTTGGAGAAGCCTATCAGGGCTCCTAGTCATGCCTCCCGGGATAACTCCCTTGATTCGGATAAATCCAGTTTAATTCAGAGTGTTACTAAGGGTCCATCGCCAGTAATTCATGACATTACACTTGAACCAGATCGCCTAGGGCCGAATGAATTAGATTGTGCAGCTTCAAAGAGATGGGCAGATTATGTAGATGAAGTGGCTAACTCTCAATCGTCAGACTCTGCAGCACATCACACTCCTGTTTTTACCGTGCGATCGTCACGGGCGCCACCCCCCACCGTCTCAATGAATTGCATCTTCTGGAACATTCGGGGGATTGGGAACATTGCTTCTCGTAATGTTCTTAAGGCTTTATGTCACAAACATAAACCTTCTATTTTAGCTATTTGTGAGCCTAAGGTGAACATTTCATCGATTTCGGATTCTTATAGGAGTACTTTGGGTTTGAGCTTCGTGGCTCAGAGCTTTCGGGTAAACAGACGGGCTGATATTTGGGTCTTCTGTGATGCTGGTATCTCTGTCCTAAATCAGGTTTGGTCTTCTTCTCAATGTATTGTTCTGCAAGTTCAATTGGGTTCTATGGTTTTTCATATTGGCTTTGCTCATGGTTTATGTGATCATATTGCTCGGTGTACGCTTTGGTTGGATTTGAGGAATTTGGGTCTTGATGATCTGGTGCTTATTGGGGAGTTTAACACTGTGTTGGGTCATCATGAGCGCTCAGGCAGTGGGATTTTATCCCAGGCCTCTTGTCAGGATTTCAGAGACTTTTTAGAGGATGCTGGTTTGTTTGCGGTGCTGACTACGGGGAATTCGTTTACTTGGTGCTCCCCCCGAATGCCTCTATCTCTCCTTCAGGCTAAGTTGGATCGAGCCCTAGCAACGTGTCGATTTTTCTCTTTTTGGCAAGTTATTAAGGGCTTGGTTCTTCCTCGCATTGGATCTGATCACCATCCCATTTTGGTTTCTTGTTCATCTTCTAATAGCAGGGGTCCGGTTCCGTTTTGTTTCCAGCGTATGTGGGTTTATCATGACACGTTTCGCGATTTGGTTACTACTTCTTGGGATATTCCTTGCGCCTCGCCCAATCCACTGTTGCGCGTCATGTGGAAGCTCAAAAGGCTGCGGTTGGCTATTAAGGTCTGGAACAAAGATGTTTTTGGGGATGTTAATCACAGAGTGGAGTATCAGATGGAGCTAGTTCGTCAGATTCAGGCAGATATTGAGACTTTGAGTTATACAGCTGCTCGTCGGGACATGGAGATTGACGCCCAGAATGTTCTGTCTCACACGTTGCTATTATAATCTGAATTCCTTAAGCAAAAGGCCCGCTCGGCATGGCTTAAGGATGGTGATCGTAATACAACATTTTTTCACCGTTGTTGCCAGATTCGTAATGGACGCACGAGGATTCATGGTCTTATGATTGATGGCAGTTACACAGATGATCCAGCGGTTCTTGGGAATCATATTATTTCCATTTATAAGGAGCTCTTCGCGGACACTGGGGGTACCATTGCAGATTATACTATGGTGGATCAGGTGATTTCCCCCATGGTAGGGGCGTTGGATAATGCTAACTTGACAATCATCCCTTCGGATTCAGAGATTAAGGATGCGATGTTTGATATGGATTCTGATAGTTCTCCAGGACCGGACGGCTTCAACGGGACATTTTAACGTCACTTCTGGGATGTCATCTCAGCCTAGGTGATCGTCGCTGTCCATTTTTTCTTCATTAGCTCGTCCCTACTTTTGGGTTAGAACGCTAGCTTTATGGCGCTCATCCCAAAGACTAAGGATGTTAATGCTATTGAGAACTTTCGCCCGATTGTTATGAGTAATTTTCTCTTGAAGATTATTACTAAGATCTTGGCTACGCGTTTGGGTTTGATTATTTCTGCCTATTTGTCTCCTACGCAGTTCGGGTTTATTCCGGGTAGGCAGATTCATGATTGCATTGCTATTGTTTCCGAAGCTTTCAATGTTATGCATGGGGGAAATGATGATAATATGATCTTCAAAATTGATATCCGCAAGGCATTTGACACTTTCAATTGGGGATTTTTACTTCATGTCTTGCGTCGGTTTGGTTTCTCGGAGACTTTCATTCATTGGATTGACGTTATCCTTCGGTCCTCCAGGATTTCGATTCTTCTGAATAGGACGCCTGCAGGGTACTTCACATGTTCGACAGGGTGATCCGCTTTCCCCATTACGTTTTGGCATCGCGGAGGAGGTTCTGAGCAAACTCATTGAGTCCGCGGTTGCTCTGAATCGGTTAGGACCGTTTGTGGCGCCTAGACATGTTATTTTCCCGTCCTCCATTCTTTATGCTGATGATATTGTCATTATGTGTGGAGCCTCTTCTGCTAATGCTCATATCCTGCTTCAGCTCCTCACCTCATATGCCCATTTCTCGGGTCTGACTTTCAACCCTCGGAAATCTAAAGTTTACTTTGGCTCAAGGGTATCGAATTATGTGCGTGGGCATGTTCAAACTATCATGGGTATACAATCTGGGGCCTTCCCGATGGTTTATTTAGGAGCCCCGATATTCAAAGGTGCCCCCAAGGCTGCGGATTTACAACCCGTCTTCGATAAGGTGCTTCTTAAATTTCGAAGATGGAATGGAACCTCTTTGTCTCTTGATGGTTGAGTTTGCCTTGTTAACTCGGTGATTACCAGTTCGTTTGTGCACACGATGATGATTTACAAATAGCCTCGATCCATGCCCAAGCAAATGGAAAGAGACATGCGTAACTTTATTTGGACTGGGGATGTTAATTCTAAGGGTTCAGTGGTGGTTAATTAGAGTCGTTGTTGCACGCCTCATTCTGAAGGGGGCTTGGGCGTCAGATCCATTACTGTGGCTAACACTACTTTCCTGATGAAGTTGGGCTGGAAAGTTTTTTTTTTAAAATAAATGCGAATATATATATAAAAAAAAAAAATAGATCTCATCGATCACAGTGATCGAGGTAACCAAAAGTAAGCTGAAAACATTGTCGAAAATAAAAATAAAATGGTCACAAGCCGACCAAATGGCTGAATGGTTGGGGCCTCGTTAAAACCTCCCCAGGCAAAACCCACCCTTGTGGGAAAAACCCTTGGTAGGAAAAAGAGTACCCTCATAAATAAAGAAGGCGTCCAAAAGAACATAAGAGAAGCTCGGACGCATTAATTGACAAACCTAAAGTTGGTCGACCCACATAGTCTTGATGAAAAATCGCACAATCTCCGCAGGCGGGGACGCCCACCAAGATCCAACGTCGACGACCGCTTACTCGGGATGTACGCCACACGATTGCCTTCCCGATAGATATGCGAGACCACCAGATCTATATGTGAAAGCAGATGAAGGGTGTAATGCCACTTACTAATATAACGCCAAAGAACATCCATGGATCTCTTATGAAGCAAGTTCACCACACAAACAAAATCCGACTCAAGCCAAAGTTGAACCTGGCCCTTAGCAAAAGCATAATGCACGACCCACATAGCTGTCATAAGCTCCGCCTCAAATGCATATCCCATGCCACAATGCTCCACAAAGCATCCCCGAAAGAAGCCTCTGCAATTCCGGAAGACGCCCGAAGCTATAAGACTTCCCGGCGCCCCAGAAGCACTACCGTCTGTATTCACATTGATCCAGCCCGGAAGGAGTTTCTACCAATTAACTTCCACAATCTTCGGAGATTGTCTAGCCCACCTTGGGGCCCGCAATTTACGAAGTATGAAAAGGTCATATTGATCATTGTTCATGCATCCCCGATCTAAAGAAGCAGATTCGATGATAAGAACACGAAGATGTTGGATTGCCGCATCCACCGTCTATATTTTATTATAGAAGACCAATTCATTCCGGATATGCCAAATGAGCCAAATGCAGGACAGAGCAGCCACACGCCATAAGAAATCAACCTGTTCACTAAAATGAAAGTTCATTAAACGCACCAAAAATTCATTAAAGCTATAGGCCGTAAAGGGGTGAACGTCAAATGAACTTAAAATCCAACACCAAAGAGCCCCTGCGAAGACACAAGGAACAAATAAATGATCAACCAATTCTGCAGAAAAACAACAAAGAGCACAGACCGAGGGGCCAATGAAACTCCCCCTAGGATGTAATAAGCCCACGACCGCGAGCCGATTGTGAATGGCGCGCCATACCATAACTGACCGACATTCCGGGATGTTAAGAGACCAAATCCAAGAACCACATTTGATCGCCGGGGAATGAGGACGAATATAAAAATAAGTCGCTTTAGAGGTAACATTCTCATCATCAGAATTCACCCAAACACGTTTAGGCTGGAAAGTTATGAACTCTGATTCTGTGATTTTCAAAACTCTTAGAAGCCGGTTCTTGACTTTGGACGGTTCGCCATGTAGGTCTTTCATCCCCTCGTCTATTTGGAATGGGATTAAGCCTTGCATCGCGGATTGCTTGGCTGACTCTTGTTGGATCCCTGGGGGGAATTCCGAGGTATTATTCTAGCTTGACAACTGGCTGGGTTACTCTATTGCAGACATAATTGGTATTCCTCAAGAGTACAGATATTTATTTAAGCAGCGCATTTTGGATTACTTTTATGATGAGTCTTGGCACTTCACTTTCGCATTTATTGAGACTTATCTAGGATCTGGTCCGGGATATTGTTCGTGTCCCCATCACTCCTTCTTAGCGGGATAAACGTGTTTGGCTGAATTCTGATGATGGGATGTTACCTCTAAAGCGGCTTATTCTTAAATTCATCCTCATTCCCCGATGGTCAATTGGGGTTCTTGGATTTGGTCTCTTAAAATCCCGGAATGCCGGTCGGTTGTGGTATGGCGCACCATTCACAATCGGCTCGCTCTTGGACTTATTGTGTCTGGGGGAGTTTCATTGGCCCCTCGGTCTGTGCTCTTTGTTGTTCCTCTGCAGAATCGGTTGATCATTTATTTGTTTCTTGTGTCTTCGCAGGGGCTCTTTGGCGTTGGATTTTCGGTTCATTTGACTTTCACCCCTTTACGACTTATAGCTTTAATGAATTTTTAGTGCGTCTAATGAACTTTCGTTTTAGTGAACAGGTTGCTTTCTTATGGCGTGTGGCTGCTCTGTCCTGCATTTGGCTCATTTGGCATATCCGAAATGAGTTGGTCTTCGATAATAAAATATGGAAGGTGGATGCGGCAATCCAACATCTTCGTGTTCTTATCATTGAATCTGATTCTTTAGATCGGGGATGCATGAACAATGATCAACATGACCTTTTCATACTTCATAGATTGCGGGTCCCAGGACGGGCTAGACAATCTCCGAAGATTGTGGAAGTTAATTGGCGGAAACCCCTTCCGGGCTATATCAAGGTAAATACGGATGGTAGTGCTTCTGGGGCGCTGTGACGCCCACCCCCTTACTACTGCTAGAAATATATAAATAGTACATCTCGACCACAAACTCTATTTAAACGTGTAATAACCTTTTTTATCACTGTGACATTTTAACAACTAACAAGCAATATCACTCGCTCATATGAGAAGGACAAGCCATGTCCACAAACAAAAGAGGTGACCAATCCTGTTACACAACAGACATCCACGTGTCAAACACATAACCCACATCACCCAGCTATTTACATGTACATATTTACATCAGAGTTTTCAAAAGAGGGTACAACCCAACACCAAAATATAATACAAGACCAAAAAGGAAAAATGACCCATCAACGTAACCCAACAGGTCGTCATCCATGTACACTGTCCTCAATAACCTGTAGAAGCTCCAGCCGCCTGACCAGTAAACTCATGAAATCTAGCATCCCCAAACTCACCTACAATGCATGAACTACGTGAGTTAATGCCCAGTAAGCGAAAATCATGCATGCTGAGAGAATAATGTACTACAAATACAATGCATTCCAAAATGTTTTACCAGAAGTGCGCAAAATGAGTTTGAAACATTTTATTCGGAATCATTTCCGTTTATTGGTCCCTTGACCCATCTGCTATGCACCGGAAATAACTCAACATAGTATTAATGATCAAGTTGTCCAGTCTGTATGTCTCACACACCCGAAGTAATGTCTCACATGGCACTGGACATCTATAATCAATCAGCCCCGTCCGAATATCTCACATACCCAAAGTGATGTCTCACATGGCACTGGGCATTAATAAGCCTCGTCCGAATGTCTCACATACCCGAAGTGATATCTCACATGGCACGAGCTCAATATATCATATAAGCATGACCTCATGCCTCGGTGCACTAGCAGTGGCCAACCAAAATCTTTTCTTTTCATAGAAAATCATGTCGTGCATGCCTCATCTCAACAATGCTCATATGTTTGCATGCACATGCAAATGCCAATGAATGACATGCTCAATGAAACAATAATTATCACACTCCAATATCCACCGACCAACATATGAACATCAAGGTTTCCATAATGCATCCATCAAGATACAAGAATCACATCTAGTATCAATAAGACATGAAATACTATGTTCATGCATTGTAGTTGTAGATGGATTTTCACTTACCTTTCGTCCTTGTATATCCTACCAAAAGTTAGATAATTGTTCTTTTCTTTTTCTCTCTATCCTTAGATATAAGACAACCTGGAAAACATTCCGTATCAATTTCCATTTTCAAATCGACAAGTTTACCATAACAATTTTCTAAAGGCCATTGAATTTTAATATAACTAAGTATCAATCAAACTTTGTGGATCATAACCTTAAACTAATCAGATCTATTAAAAACTGTAGATTCTTATGTTGAATTTTGATCTATTTGATATACTATAACCCATATCAAATCCATTAATATTTGGCATAATCCAAGGATAAAAATAAATAGCACGAGTTTAAATAAAAAATGATTCACTCAATTACATCCAACTGTTTTAAAATATTATCATTATTATTTTATTTCATTTATAATCTTCAGAAATTATAGAGTCTCAACCCGTAATGCACTTTCAAACAAATTACACCAATAAATACATGTATCTCTAACACTCTTATCACAAAGAAATGGTTGTTTACTTCACTATTGCATTATTTTATTATTAAAATTAGTGATTATTTAAATGATTAGCAAACTCAGATGTCATTGTGCATAGACCATCTACATATAATTTAATGACAAATAACAAAATCATATAACTATTCTAAAAACTATCTTGTCAAAAAGTTAAGTTGAAACCAAATTTTGATTTTAGTAGAATAAATTACTTTTTTTTTCTTTTTCGGTGAGGTGTATAAATTCTTAGAAATTTCTTTCCTAATCTTGGTATACGAAAAAAAAAAACATGTAACAACATAAGCTATTGATTTTATTTCTATATCACTAATCTTGCTAATCTAAATCTCAGGAAAGACATCACATCTCAAACCTAGTTATAATTAAATTGTTAAGTGTATCATAAAAATCTTAGAACCACAATTCCTCATTTTTTTTAAAAAATAATCTAGTGTAATTTGGTTAATAAATTATAAACATTCTATTAAGTTCCTAAAACTAGAATTCATTATTACCACATTTAATTAAACATTTCGTACCACCTCTAGCTATTAGAAAGCAAAGTTTTACCAACATCACTAAATCAATGAAACTATGATCCCTAAATCCAAAAGAAATTGTAACGTGTTAATTCTATCAGGGAATTAAAAACAAGAATTACCTATACGAAGTTGTCTTGCAAGAATATGCTATATAAGAAAAACCGAGCGAACGGAAATAATTAAGAAGTATTCTTAAGTTAATGACATTTATCTATTTGAACTTCCTTTTGTAAAAAGTGTGGCAGTGGTTGTCTATTAATATATGATTACATATCCACATGCTTATAAGTTAAAGAAAACATCTGGAGCTATTTATATGTATAATGTATATCTATGTACATTAATAAGTCTACACGTGTATTAGGTAGTACCATATGTGTCAACCATATGCATACAAATTGTGTCAGGTCATATATAGTAAATTATATTTAAATATATAACTACTCCATGTCTTTCATTATTGTTATAATTATTAGAATATCTATCATTATTACGGGTACTACTAGTATTATTGCTTTCTTATAAAATAAAAATAATATATATATATATATATATAAAATCAATTTGTTTGCATTTTGTGTTTTCCGAAACCCACATTAATGTCCCCATTCACCCCTAAATTTACCACGTGTAGTCTTGTAACTCTTATACTATTAATGTTACCACGTGTAACTTAATAGCTAGCATCCAATAGTCCGACAAATAAATTCTTTTTTTTCAACTACTTAAATTAGTAATCCGACAACTAACCCTATAGGTTAGTTCCAAAATATAGAATTAGTCATGCCGTATAAAATAGTCAAATTGTGCAAATAGCACATAACCAACATGAAATGCATGGGCTATACTGGCCAAGTAAGTAGTGAAAGGCTCGGGTGTTACATCCTCCCCTCCTTATAAAATTTTGTCCCAGAAATTTTACTTACCGAAATAGATAAGGGTACTTAGCTCTCATCTCTTCTTGTCTTTCCCATGTAGCTTCTTCTATAGATTGATTTCTCCAGAGTACTTTAACTAATGAGATTTCTTTATTCCTGAATTTCTTTACCTCTCACAATAATATCTCCACAGGCACCTCTTCGTAGCTCAAGTCGACTTTTAATTCTACTTGTTCATGTTTCAAATATGAGATGGATTTGAAATGTATTTTCTCAACATAGAGACGTGAAATACGTAATGTATTTGAGACATTGATGCTGGCAGGTCAAGTCTATAGACAACATCACCAATTCTTTCTGTGATGTGGAATGGGTTGATGTATCTAGGACTAAGTTTTCATTTCCTTCCAAATCGCATTACTCCTTTCACTGGTGCCACATTTAGGAACCTTTGGTCTCCTACGAAAAATCTAGATTCTTCTTCTTTGATCGAGTAACTCTTTTGTCGGCTTTGCGTAGTTTCCATCTTCTGCCGAATTTGTATCACGGCCTCTGCCATTTCTCGAATCATGTCTAGGCTTAAAAGCTTCCTTTCACCAATCTCGTCCCAATGGACCGGCGATCTACACTTTCTATCATACAGTGCTTCATAGGGAGTCATCCCGATTGTAGCTTGATAGCTATTGTTATATGGGAATTCTACCAAAGGTAGATATTTACTCCACTGCCCTTGAAAATCTATAACACAGGCTCTAAGAATATCTTCTAAAGTTTGTATAGTCCATCCTGATTGTCCATCATCTGAGGTGATAAGCAGTATTAAACGATAGTCGTGTTCGTAGTGCTCTCTGTAAAATCCTCCAGAAATTATAAAATAATCTAGAGTCTCTATCAGAAACAATCGATAATGGCATACTATAAAGTTTAACCATTTCCTGTATATAAAGTTGTGCGTCTCGATCCATATAATAAGTAGAACAAATGGGATCAGATCAACCTAAAGTTATTTTCCAAATCAAAAAAAGTACCATGTGTTCGTATAATCTAATTAGTTTGTTTAAATCTCTCGAGGAATACCTACATATAACTGACTTCATATATATTGGTATTCTACCTAGCCTCCTCACACACTTACTAAATACAAATGAATGCATGGCTCCAGAATCAATAATGCAAATGTCGAGACACCGAGGGTAAATTGTTTACCTGTAACAATTGATGGGTTTTTCTTGGTCACAACTTTGGTCATAGTGAAAACTCTAGCAGGCGCTCTCTCTTGGACTATGGGTTTTGGTTTATTTGGACACATATTAGCCATATGTCCCGCTTGTCCACATGAAAAACATACTCCAGTACCCCAAAGACAAGTTCCACCGTGTTGTTTTCCACATCTAGGGCAAAATGGTGGTGCTGGTGTTTTGCTTTGATCAATCTTCAAACGTTTGATTGGATTTCCTTGTTCTTGCCCCTGTCGTTGTTGAAATCTGGGTTTAGGGATCTGGAACTGAGGTAACATTTTCTTTTCATTTTTGACCCAATGTTGTCCCTGTTTTTGTGCAGACAAGCGTCGAACCTCCTGTGCATGCTTTATTCTTAGCTCAGTTTGTTCTGCAACCAGTGCTCTCTCAGCAACCTGTGAATATGTGGACCCTTGTATTCCAACCATACTTACATCCCTATAAAGCTCTGGCCTCAGACCTTCGAGAAACCTTTCCACTTTTAGTACCTCAGTACTAACCATGTGTTCAGCAAACCTGGATAGTTGTTCAAATTTGCAAACATAATCAGCAACTATCATACTTTCCTGTCTCAACTGTATGAACTCGTTCATCTTCATAGCGCGAATAGGAGCGGTAAAGTATTTGTTCCTGAAGAGTTGATTAAATCTTTCCCATGTCATGGTAGCTACATTGTCGATGCTCTTCATCGTATCCCACCAGTGTCCTGCACTACCATGTAACATAAAAGAAGCACACATTACTTTTTCTTCTTCAGGAACTCTGCTATACTGGAACATATTCTCCAAAGTCCTTAACCAATCTTCTGCATCTGTAGGGTCTACTGCATCCTCAAAGGTTGGTGGATTTAACTTTCTGAATCTTTCCCCTACCATTTCTATTTGCTCTGCTCTTTGTTGTGGCTGATTCATCTCTACTCTCTATTGTCCAACTGTATCCCTCGGATGGGTTGTTGAATCTGTTCAGACTGTCGCTGGATAAGCTCCATAAGTTGATTTATAACATTATCTCGATCACTCATCGGCATAGGCGTCTCTCTCCTTGGTTCCTATCCCCACTACTACTCTCACCTCTGGATCTCACCATATCTACCACAATGTCTAAGAATGAACCTTGTAACACATGACCAATATGTACAATTCATGAACATAAATACATTAAGCAATAAAGTAAAACTTACTGGCATGGCTGTGCTCTACGAGTTCTGAGTTCAAGTACATGGACAGTCTACAGAACCTGCAAACTGGGCTCTGATACCACTCTGTGATGCCCACCCCCTTACTATTGCTAGAAAATATATAAATAGTACATCTCGACCACAAACTCTATTTAAACGTGTAATAACTTTTTTTTATCACTGTGACATTTTAACAACTAACAAGCAATATCACTCGCTCATATGAGAAGGACAAGCCTTGTCCACAAACAAAAGAGGTGACCAATCCTGTTACACAACAGACATCCACGTGTCAAACACATAACCCACATCACCCAGCTATTTACATGTACATATTTACATCAGAGTTTTCAAAAGAGGGTACAACCCAACACCAAAATATAATACAAGACCAAAAAGGAAAAATGACCCATCAACGTAACCCAACAGGTCGTCATCCATGTACACTGTCCTCAATAACCTGTAGAAGCTCCAGCCGCCTGACCAGTAAACTCATGAAATCCAGCATCCCCAAACTCACCTACAATGCATGACTACGTGAAAAGAATAATGTACTACAAATACAATGCATTCCAAAATGTTTTACCAGAAGTGCGCAAAATGAGTTTGAAACATTTTATTCGGAATCATTTTCTTTTATTGGGCCATTGACCCATCTTCTATGCACCGGAAATAACTCAACATAGTATTAATGATCAAGTTGTCCAGTCTGTATGTCTCACACACCCGAAGTAATGTCTCACATGGCACTAGACATCTATAATCAATCTGCCCCGTCCGAATGTCTCACATACCCAAAAAGATGTCTCACATGGCACTGGGCATTAATAAGCCTCGTCCGAATGTCTCACATACCCGAAGTGATGTCTCACATGGCACGAGCTCAATATATCATATAAGTATGACCTCATGCCTCGATGCACTAGCAAAGTACCAACCAAAATCTTTTCTTTTCATAGAAAATCATGCCGTGCATGCCTCATCTCAACAATGCTCATATGTTTGCATGCACATGCAAATGCCAATGAATGACATGCTCAATGAAACAATAATTATCACACTCCAATATCCACCAAGCAACATATGAACATCAAGGTTTCCATAATGCATTCATCAAGATACAAGAATGACATCTAGTATCAATAAGACATGAAATACTATGTTCATGCATTGTAGTTGTAGATGAATTTTCACTTACCTTTCGTCCTTGTATATCCAACCAAAAGTTAGATAATTGTTCTTTTCTTTTTCTCTCTATCCTTAGATATAAGACAACCTGGAAAACATTCAGTATCAATTTCCATTTTCAAATCGACAAGTTTACCATAACAATTTTCTAAAGGCCATTGAATTTTAATATAACTAAGTATCAATCAAACTTTGTGGATCATAACCTTAAACTAATCAGATCTATTAAAAACTGTAGATTCTTATGTTGAATTTTGATCTATTTGATATACTATAACCCATATCAAATAGATTAATATTAGGCATAATCCAAGGATAAAAATAAATAGCACGAGTTTAAATAAAAAATGATTCACTCAAATACATCCAACTGTTTTAAAATATTATCATTATTATTTTATTTCATTTATAATCTTCAGAAATTATAGAGTCTCAACTCGTAATGCACTTTCAAACAAATTACACCAATAAATACATGTATCTCTAACACTCTTATCACAAAGAAATGGTTGTTTACTTCTCTATTCCATTATTTTAATATTAAAATTAGTGATTATTTAAATGATTAGCAAACTCAGATGTCATTGTGCATAGACCATCTACATATAATTTAATGACAAATAACAAAATCATATAACTATTGTAAAAACTATCTTGTCAAAAAGTTAGGTTGAAACCAAATTCTGATTCTAGTAGAATAAATTACTTTTTTTTTTTCTTTTTCGGTGAGGTGTATAAATTCTTAGAAATTCCTTTCCTAATCTTGGTATACGAAAAAAAAAAACCTGTAACAACATAAGCTATTGATTTTATTTCTCTATCACTAATCTTGCTAACCTAAATCTCAGGAAAGACTCTCAAACCTAGTTATAATTAAATTGTTAAGTGTATCATAAAAATCTTAGAACCACAAAATTCCTCATTTTTTTTAAAAAATATTCTAGTGTAATTTGGTTAATAAATTATAAACATTCTATTAAGTTCCTAAAACAAGAAGTCATTATTACCACATTTAATTAAACCTTTCGTACCACCTCTAGCTATTAGAAAGCAAAGTTTTACCAACTTCACTAAATCAATGAAACTATGATCCCTAAATCCAAAAGAAATTGTAACGTGTTAATTCTATCAGGGAATTAAAAACAAGAATTACCTATACGAAGTTGTCTTGCGAGAATCTGCTACATAAGAAAAACCGAGCGAACGGAAATAATTAAGAAGTATTCTTAAGTTAATGACATTTATCTATTTGAACTTCCTTTTGTAAAAAGTGTGGCAGTGGTTGTCTATTAATATATGATTACATATCCACATGCTTATAAGTTAAAGAAAACATCTGGAGCTATTTATATGTATAATGTATATCTATGTACATTAATAAGTCTACACGTGTATTAGGTAGTACCATATGTGTCAATCATATGCATACAAATTGTGTCAGGTCATATAAAGTAAATTATACTACTTCCATGTCTTTCATTATTGTTATAATTATTAGAATATCTATCATTATTACGGGTACTACTAGTATTATTGCTTTCTTATAAAATAAAAATAATATATATATATATATATAAAATCAATTTGTTTGCATTTTGTGTTTTCCGAAACCCACATTAATGTCCCCATTCACCCCTAAATTTTCCACATGTAGTCTTGTTACTCTTATACTATTAATGTTACCACGTGTAACTTAATAGCTAGCATCAAATAGTCCGACAAATAAATTTTTTTTTTTCAACTACTTAAATTAGTAATCCGACAACTAACCCTATAGGTTAGTTCCAAAAACAATGAATCCAATTTCAAATTGGATTCGTTGATTTGAATTCAGAAAATTGGGAGTTCATAAAAAAATTTGGATCATATTATTGTATATACCACATTCAAATTAATGGCATTATTATTACTGATCGGTAAAATCCATATCTGTAAAAAGGGAAAGGGAAATTTTTTTATGGTAAAAAATTCATTCATTTCGGTTATTTCTCAAAAAGAAAACGTATAGAATTAGGCATGCCGTATAAAATAGTCAAATTGTGCAAATAACACATAACCAACATGAAATGCATGGGCTATATTGGCCAAGTAAGTAGTGAAAGGCTCGGGTGTTACAGGCGTCGGGAAGTCTTACAGCTTTGGGCGTCTTCCGGAATTGCAGAGGCTTTTTTCGGGGATGCTTTGTGGAGCGTTGTGGCACAGGATATGCGTTTGAGGTGGAGCTTATGGCAGCTATGTGGGCGGTGCATTATGCTTTTGCTAAGGGCTGGGTTCAACTTTGTTGAGAGTCGGATTCTGTTTATGTGGTGAACTTGCTTCATAAGAGATCCATGGATGTTCCTTGGCGTCATCTTAGTAAGTGGCGTTACACCCTTCATCTGCTTTCACATATGGATCTGGTGGTCTCGCATATCTATCGGGAAGGCAATCGTGTGGCAGACATCCTGAGTAAACGGTCGGACTCTGGGTCTTGGTGGGGCGTCCCGCCTGCGGAGATTGTGCAATTTCTCACTGAAGACTATGTGGGTCGGTCCAACTTTAGGTTTGTCAATTAATGCGTCCGGGCTTTACTTATGTTCTTTTGGACGTCTTCTTTCTTTATTGGGGGTACTATTTTTCCTACCAAGGGTTTTTCCCACAAGGGTGGGTTTTACCTTGGGAGGTTTTAACGAGGCCCCAACCATTCAGCCATTTGGTCGGCTTGTGACCATTTCATTTTTATTTCTGATAATGTTTTCGGGCTTACTTTTGGTTACCTGATCAGCATATGATCATGACAACTCTATTTTCTTTTTTTTTATATATATATATTCGCATTTATTCAAAAAAAAACACTTAAATGAGATTCTTCGGGATTGCAACGAAATCGAGCACATAGGCATACGTCATGAAGAATATCGATTCTATGAGTAATAAGATAAGTTGATGTACATACCTTGATTTTCCTTTTGTCAACCAATTTTTATTTTTTAAATTGACCGATTTGACGTTGACATCTATTGTCCTTTGTCCATATTTCCTGTAATATAATAAAACAATCCTTTGCACAAGAACTTAGTAGTACCGAATAATATCGACAATGTTGATTTGAATTGGAACTCAATTTTATTACAAAAAATAGGACAAGTAGCATATACTTTGTTTTGCAAAACCAAAATAGGTTTGATATATCATGTAAGTCCTATTGTGCTTGTTATAAAGCTATACAAGGTCTCATTTGAAATATAAAAATCCGAGAATAATATAATTGAGACCTCGTTTTTTAAAAGCATTTAGAAAAGTGAATTTGATGATCAATACAAGAATTTTGATAATAAAATCAACATTTGCACAATAATTATTAACGGCTAAAAAACATAAAAATATAGAAAACTTTAATAATGCAAAATATAAGATGGAGAGAAAAGTTACCAACGTCGCCATTGTCAAGGGTTGTATCTTCTCCATTGTTTATCATAATTATACCTTTTTCTTGAGGTATGATATTGTTGAAAGTATTTTATCCTTCCTAAAATAAATATATTTTGTGGTACCCTGAAGTGTTTGAGTCCTTTGGGATTAGCATTGAGAATTTTACGTCTCCAAAAATAATTTAAGCTATTTCTAGCCCGACAAGTTGATCGTGTGTCTATATTTACCATAATAAAAACATGTAATAATTTTAGAAGTATGATGATTAGCATAAACAAAAGTGGGTACTTGGTTCTTTTTCATATGATTGATAATATTAGACTTATAACCAAGTCATAGATTCAAATGATCATTACGCTGTACATCCAGAACTTTGGTGATTTTATCGATACTCAAGTTAAACTTTATCATATCCTTTTTCATGCAATCAATATCCTTAATAAGAGTTTCATTTTATTTTTCAAGGTTTCTAACCTTATCAAGTGTAACATTATGAGCACTAGTAAGAGATTCATAAGAAACAAGTAAACTATCATTTTCATTTTTCATAGTGTTGAATTCTTTTTTCAGATTTTTGTACTTAACAAGCATGCTTTGGAATTCATTTTGAAATTCATCATAATCATCATGCAATTCATTAATGAAATAGATAGAAGAATTAGAGCGTACCTCATTATCTTCTTCGTTCCCAATTAGATATTGCTCGATTTTTTCATCATCGGATATTGCAAGAATCTTATCCCATGTTTTTGCTTCGGCTTCGGCTTCGGCATTCAAGGATTTTTAATTTTCTATGAAAGTGATTTTTCTTCCTTTGTTCTTCTTCCTCTTTTGGACAATCGACAACATAGTGTTCGGATTTTCCGCACTTAAAGGAAGACTTTCTTCTTGCTTTTCTTTCCTTATTTTTATTTACAAATTTGTAAATTTTCTAACAAGTTCCTCATCTTCATCTTCATCTACATCTTCCTCATCACTTGAATAATAATTTTTCAATTTTGAGGCAAGACCTTTTGGAGTTGATTACATATCCGGTTGAAAAGTCGATGCTTTTGAATTATTTCTTTCGTTGGTATAGACTTCATAGATGAGAAGATTGTCAATAAGCTCATCAAAATTTAGAGGTCCGAATTTTGAGCTTCCATGATAGTCGTAACTTTTTCGGACTAAGAGGCGGGAAGAGCATTTAGAACTTTTGTGGCTTTATCCTCTTCGGAAATAATTTTCCCAAGTACAACTAGAGGATTTACAATAATGTCAAGCCTTTGAACCATTTTGGAGATATTTTATCCATCATTCATAGTGAAATTTTTGGATTCTTTGACCAACAAGGTCTTTCGAGCTTGTTTCACTTTCTTTGTGCCTTTATAGAGAACTCCTAATTTTTCCCACACATCATGAGCCGATCGAATTCCTCTAATACGATTATATTCCATAGCGATAAGAGAACAATGAAGAATATTAAGAGCTTTATCGTTTAAGGAGAATATTTTCTCTTCTTCATCATCGAAATCCTTGAAGAATTTAGGAATTTGAGTTTCGTCCTCCTTTTTCTTCATTGGGATAGATACTCTATTTGTGACCGCTTTCCAAATCGAACCCACAACCTTGTAAGAAACACTCCATTCTATCTTTCCAAAAAGTGTAATTATTGGAGTCAAAAAGAGGCAGCCTATAGGATGAAGCACCAGTTGGTAGACATACGTAGCCATGGATCTTTCCTCTTTACTCGAATATGAAGAAGATGAAAATAGAAGTGCAGAAAATAAATCAACACACGATGATTTATAGTGCTTCAACCCACATAGATCCTACATGCACTACCTCGAAGAGCACCAAACTCTTCTAACTTGAAGAGCACCAAACTCTTCAACACCTCGAAGAGCACTAAACTCTTCAATCAACCACCTCCAATCAACCAAATATTTTCTTGCCAAAAAGAACACTAACAATGATTTCTTGTGTTGGATGATGTTACAAATACAATCAAGATTACAATTTAAATGAAATATTACAACTTAAAAGTGCAAGTGCAATCAAGAAGGAAAGCTTATCAAGCTAGATATGAAAGTATACTAGCTTAGACTATTACAACATGAATGTTGAAAATGAAGAACAATATATTTGCTGAGATTTTTCTTGTTATGTTGTAGAGTAATGTGTTGTATTGATCCTTCAACTTCTTACATGAGAGCATCAAGATTTGATTTCCAACATATGCTCCTCCAATTTGAATTTTGTCTCAAAAGAAGGATCAAATAATCTACAAAAATGGTTAAGCATTGATAAAGTGATTTTTGCTGATAAGTGCTTAAGCAATGGATATATTTTGCTATCAAAAAGCTTAGGGTGACTTGTCGCTGTGTATAAAATTTGAAAATTTAAAACCGTTAGATTAAGATTTGACATAGTTTGGCATCAAGGGCGACCAATCACTGTCTAGAGCGACCAGTTGTTGTGGATAGTGATTGTTCGCTCGAGAAACAGAGGAGTTTTTAAATAAAAACTTAACTCCCAGGCACCAATCGGCCTAAATAGCAACTGGTCGCCCTCTCTCTGCTAAATTCTCTATTTTGTTTTATCTTTTAAAACATTCAGGTACAAGTCTCTCTATATGGCGACCGATCGACCTCTTTATAAAGAAGTTGTAACACCCTTACCGTTGTAACATATATTTATATAGTATAAAACTATAGTTCATAGACAGCACAACTGCATTGCACATACGATTAATATGTTAATCATCAGTTGTAACCTTTTCCACATTACTCAAAATGATTTAACGATTTAACAATACTTATTCACACATGTGCATTTATCCATATTACATAATATTAACGACCGTGCCCTTTTATATACAGTTCAAAATAAAACTCCCTTTATGAAATGTAAATGATGAGTTGAGGGAGAAGGATGTGAATGCAGCTCGCCGACCTTTGATCCATGCTTTAAACTTCAGTCATACCCCACATATCAATTTTTATTTACATCAACTAAAAATTGGCAACATTGCATTCAGTGAGTTGCAAGCTCAGTAAGTATAATCCAATAACAAGTTATTTAACATCATACAAGCACATTATCACAACCATTTCACACTCTTTGTTCAAAATATTCATAAACACATAAATGCACGTGCTTGATCATTTATTTTACTATTATTGGCCGCTATTTTACAATTATTGGCCAGCTAATACCAAGAATAAATCATGATCACGAAGATGGCCATGGCACTCTTTGATTCTTAATTCATGTAGAGTTCAGTGAACTCAGGGTGGCCGTACGGTACTCTGTAATCCAGAAATTCTAGATGTCTGTAATTCCATAACACATGATTCAAGGTCATTAGCAGCCATAATAGAATCCATTAATCTCTGATGGATTCATTTTCTGTAATCACAAGTTTCATTTTTGTATTAATAAAATCAGTGGAGATCGCATATCTCATTTCCATATTAATAACATTAAAACAGAGAGAGGAAAACATTAGGCATAAGTGGGAAGCAATTGGTAATGTTTCTAGAGGTATATTTCATGTTTTGTTGAACTCATTATCACGATAATTTTAGTCTGATTCTAGATGTTAACTTCAGTTTTGGATGTGAGAAACACTGAAGGTAGCTCATACATAATTATTTGGTTAGAAATCATGAGCAATCCACACGTATTTCCTGTTAACTTCTAGCCAATACCAAAGATGCTAATACAATTTAGCTTAAAGAATCTAATACTGGAAGAAATGACTATAGTTAGTTTTGTAGAATGAAATCAACTAGCCACATGTTCCTAAACCTCCGTAGCCTGGTTGATGAATTGGGATAAAAGTTTTTGTTTTAGTTAAATAGATAATAGAATTGTATTGATAATGAATTATTTTTCTAATGACATTTTAGGTTATAATAAGATAAAACTAATAATTATATTTGTAGGTACTGTGATGTAGAATAATGAAAATGAACTAAGATAGTTATTTTATTGATCTAAAATCATGCCAATTAGGATTCCCTTACCTGCAGAGGTTATAAATTGAGTACACATGACATCATTAGTGTTAAATATATGATTTTAAATTGTTTAAGTATTTTTATATGTTATAGAGAAAAATCCAGATAAAGGAGAAGACAAGGCCGATTAAGCAAAAAACATTGAGATAAGGGCAACACTTGTGAGTATAATCTTTTAGCTTGTTATTTGACTTGTGTGATTATAGAATTGATGTGTTGGAATGAATTGCTTATGTGTTTTGCTATAGTGATTAGAAGTTTATCGCACTCTAACGTGAATTGTATGATTTGTTTTGGTGATAATGTAATGAAATCGATATATATGATCTCCATGTGAAAATGAAATTGAGATATGGCTACCATTTGTGGGGCATAATGAGAAAGTTGATTAAATAGTACTTCATACTCAGCAACCGATCGACTTCCCTATTTAAGTTCAAGAAACTATTTTTCTCTCTGATCCCTATAAACCTCTTGCAAGTATGTATCATGAAATTCTCTTAGAAAATCATCCCATGTCAATACAAAAAAAGTGGGACAAGATTATGAGGTATAGTCTCCCACCAATCATACGCATTTCCCTAAAGGAGTGATACTACATAATCAAACTTTTCTTGAGGAGTACATTTCATCAAATTCAGAACCCTTTCTATTCGTTTCAGCCATGTTTTTTCCTCTGCTGGATCAGTAGTACCCACAAAATCAACGGTCTCTCTCTCTCTCTCAATATATATATATATATATATTATATCTAATTATATTTTTATTATTTGCACAAGATTATAAATACACGATTTTTAAATTATCTATAAAAATTTCATCTTTTAATTACAAATGATTTGTAACATGATTATGGATCACCAATGAAAATAAATCTGTTCTAATAGAATATAAATTTCGTGTCTGTAAAATTAACAAATAAGGAAAGGTAATACAAAATGAATTTCTACGAATCAAAAGAAATAAAATGGGTTACGACTCCTAGAATTTCTCAGATTCTATTATTCTCTTCCAAGAATGGTGTTTGTTGGATTTGAAACTTCAAAGGTAGAGTGGTAGACTCAACAATTTGATCTTCTCCAATGTCGAATTAATTGGACTTCAATAACAAATATTAATATTAAATTATCTATATATACTACTATGATATAGAGGAATCAAAGTTCACGTAGTTCGCTTACAACATTTGGTTTAAAACGTATCTCATGTAGTTACAAATATAAAACATCATAATAAACATTTAACATTTCTTCTACCAGATTTTACCCCAAATAAAAATAAAAATCATTGATTTTAATCTTGAAACTGGCGGTTTAACCGTCTGTTCCACCATGGTTCCACCGACGGTTCGAACTGACGATTCCGTTTCCGATTGAGGAGTACATTTCATCAAATTCAGAACCCTTTCTATTCGTTTCAGCCATCGTCGGTTCGACAGTTTTTTAGACCAAGGAATTGGAATCGGCCTACACGGTTCCGTTTCCGATTTTGGAACCTGGTTTCGGTCAATGGTTCCTAGAACCATTGACCATGGTTCTGATTCGATTTGAACCCGGTTTTTGGTTCCATTTGGTCACCCCTAAATAGAGGCAAGTTCAAGCAAAAAATGAAGCGATTTTCACGGTGTTAAGAGAGGATATTTAGGGCGTTTATCCAAATATAACATTTAATTCAAGACTAATGTGCTAAATGGCTAAATCTCAAGTTAACGTTATTGGTCATTCAAATATAGCATTTAATTCGTTACTAAGGTGCTAAACCTCATATTACGTTATTGAAGTCCAAATCTACCTTCACGGAGATCAAATGATTAATTCCACCCATATCCGCATGCCAAAGTTCTTAAAGAAATAACATTTAAATCGAGATTAAGTAATTTAACCTTCTAAGAGCCCGGGTAGGGGTTCTGTAGACCATGGCATGACATGTTCATTATCACTCATGTTATATGTTGGTCAATGTTATAATTATGTCATATTATAGGCAAAGAGTTGTGAGTCAAGAAGCACATGTACATAATGATGAGCAAAGTGTTCAGAGAGGGGAAGGAGAAGTCGAGCCAGAGTCACACTCATGTCATTCACCTCTGCATCATGTGCATGGAATACCTGCTCATTTTGCGTATCCACCATATCTGCCGGTAAACCCCCCTGAACCATGGGAATGAAAGTATGATAAACTTAGAAACCAAGTCCGCCGACAAGGGCTTGCTATTTTTCAAGTTGCTACGCTTAAATGAGAAATTTGAGTGGACTCCGGAATGTCAGCTAACATTCAACGACTTGAAGATATACTTGGCCTTGCCCCCACTCATGACAAAGCCAAGGGAATGGGAGACCTTATATTTGTACATGTCTGTATCTGAAAAGCCCTCAGTGGTGTTTTGGTTCGGGAGTAGTAGCAAGATCACTACCCCATATACTACATCAACAAAGTCCTCTTCGATGCAGAAACTCGTTATACTCATATAGAGAAGATGGCTTTGGCCCTGTTTACTTGTGCTTGAAAACTCAGACCTTACTTTCAATCGTATCCGATTATGGTCCTGACTAATTACCCACTGAAGCAAGTGCTCACCAACCTCCCTGCCTTAGAAAGAATGGTGAAATGGGTAGTAGAGCTTAGAGAGCATGGAGTCGAACCTCAGCCGAGACCCGCCATCAAAGCTCAGGTTTTAGCTGAATTTCTGGTGGAGATGCATGGAATAGAGACAGATGATTGACCCGCAGAATGTAGACTGTACGTGGGTGGTTCCTCCACCTATTTGGGGAGTAGAGCAGGAATCATACTGGAGAGTCCGCAAGGAGACCAAATGAGTATGCAAAAGAAAGTTCGAATTCCCTGCCTCTAACAATAAGGCGAAGTATGAACCCGTGCTGGTAGGAGGAAAATTGGCCCTCGCCGTCGGGGCCAAGATGATTATAACTTTCACTGACTCTCAATTTGTGAACAGCCAAGTGGACGGAACTTACGAGGCCAGAGAAGAAAAGATGGCCAAGTACCTCATTACAGTCAAGGAATTGATGAAAAAATTTAAGAAGTTCGTGGTAACACAAATCCCACGCAGGGAAAACACTAAGGCGGTCCAACTTGCCCGTCTGGTTGATGAACTACTCTCCGAAAAAGAATAACAACAACATGAGGTTCAAACTAGACTTGATCGAAGATCTAATAGAGAAGGCCTTCACTAGAGCCGAAACTTACAAGAGAAGGGATGGCCAGAGCTTACAACTCCAAGGTACGCGCCCATAGTATCCAAGTGAGAGACCTCATCTTGAGAAAAGCTAAAGTCTTTGGACCGGTCAAAAAATTGGACCCCAACTGGGAAGGGCCGTACAAGGTCATCAAACTGGTGAAACCAGGAGATTACAAGCTAAAGCGTTTAGATGGAAAGAATGTTCCCTGCACATGGAACATCGACAATCTGCGAAAGTATTACCATTGAAGAATCGTCCAGCTCGAGGAGTAGATTAGAAGTTACCGTTTTACCTTTTTTCCTTCATTTGTTGCAACAAGTCATCAAGGTTCAATAAAAGAGTTGTTACATTTCCAACCAATCTCATTCACTCAAATAATAAGCAATCATAATGTTCATCAACAAGAAAAGCTCAAGGCTCTTCTCCACAAACGTTCTTCGGTGCTCCCGAGAGGAGGGGCTCCCACATAGGGATGGGTCCTCGTAAATAAACCTCATTTTGCGCTCTCTGAGGGAATTGGCTCTCCCACATGGGGTCCTCATAAATAAACCTCTTCCGGCGCTCCTAGAGGGGCAAGGCTCTTCCCCGGGAGGGGGAGGGGATCGTAAAAAAACCTCCTCTGGTGCTCCTGGAAGGGAGGGGCTCCCCCAAGGAGGGGTCCTCGTAAATTAACCTCTTCCGGCTCTCCTGGAAAGGAGGAGCTCTCCACGGGGAGGGGAGTTCTCATAAATAAACCTCCTCCAGCACTCCCAGAGGGGAGGGCCTCTCGCACAGGGGCGGGGGATGGGGCCCTTGTAAATAAACCTCATGCGACTCTCTCGGGGAGAGGAATCCCCCCGAGGGTGTCTTCGTAAATAAACCTCCTCCGAGAGTGTTGGAGGAGATTTATTTATGAGGACCCATCCGTGGAGGAAACCCTCCCCTCCGAGAGAGCCTGCAGTTTATTTACAAGGAACCCCCATAGGGGAGCCCCTCCTCTCCAGGAGCGCTGGAAGAGGTTTATTTATGAAGACTCCCCCGTGGGGGAGCTCCTCTCTTCCGGGAGCGCTAGGAGGTGTATTTACGAAGAATCCCCTATGGAGGAGGTTTATTTACGAGGACCCTCTGGTGCTCCCGAAGGGGAAGGGTCGCCTCACGGGGGGAGAGTATTTAATCTCTTCCTCACTAACATACAACACATAACGGGCAACAAAAAGAAGGAAAAAAATGCTACACATGCGTGAAAGGAATTAATACACAGCCAAAGTGATTATAGAAGCAAGAGATCCAGAAAGGCTCCTAAAGGGCGCCCCATCCAAGCCGCTAGAGGGTACCCCATGACCTCTGTATAAACATCTCCGGCCATTCCAGAAGAACTAAGGCCTCCTCCCCAAAAGAAGGATCCATCTCCATAAATTCCAAACATGCCCCCACGAACAAGGAATCATATGAAGATAGCGTGGAACAAAAACGTACACGCAAGGAAGGACGGACTGGGGGGCGCTCACTGGAGGGTGCCCCCCTCTGAAAAGCACTCTTCTCTATGGCAGAGAGGTTTTCTCGAGCGTCCTCCCCCGGCTCCTGGGCTCTCCTTCCTCAACTCATTCCTTGGTTCAAGCAGCTAAGTGTCTTAAACTAAGTCCCGCGGGGACTCGTCACATGCGAGAAACTCAATTCATAAGCTCTAACGCTCCAGGAACATCTACCCATTATGGGGACCACTCCTCTCAAGAAAGACATTATCGTATTCATAATATCAACTCCTCCACAAGGTGACACTTAGTTGCTCCCGCCTCCGCAGTCCAAAAACTAGATCTAGGCAAGTCAAATATAGTATCAATTTTGCTTCTGCATTGCTCCATACTTCCGCAGCACTGGAGCTGGGAGGCTTATGTTGGTGGGAAAAATCGTTTTATTATTAATATATAATTCAATTTATATATTAGATTAATCTTATTAATTGCCCAATTATCAATGGGCTACATATGTAATAACTCGGCCCAAAAGGTCCGGAACTAGCCCACAAACCACTTTCTCCTACACGGCCCACGAGGCCCACTACCCAGATATATAAAGATCCCTCCTCTTTGTTTTGAAGTTAATCTCTCATAATCTCACTTAATTATTATTTAATATTCATTTATTGTCTTATATCTCTCTCGCTCATCATTGTTGACTTGAGCGTCGAAGGAGCATTGTTGGGACAACCCCAGGGCCTGTCTAACGTTTGTATGTGTGCATGCAAGTTCTCAGTAGAATATTTCCAGCTCAAGTAGAAGAACACTCCCCGCTTGGGGAGAAGAATTAAGACTTGGACTTTATCAGAAACCTTAGGTCATATCCACACCAAACCCCCCGAGTCCATTTATAGGTGCCATTAGGGTTTTTTCACATATTCTCCATCGTCTCATTCATCATCTTTGCTCGCTCTCACGCTAGAGGCAAACGCCGTCATAGACTTACAGGTACATAAGAAGATATAGCGACCGGAGAGGTGGTAGCTGTCGTTCCCGAGGGAGAAAAGGTTCAGGCGATGTTATGCTGTTCAACCGGTGGTCTTACGAAGTGCGGATTAGTGACATCTCTGTGGAAGATTACATCACCGCAATCGAGCCAAACACCCACACCCAACATATACGCCTCACAAATGGGAAGGTACCAAGCTAAGCGTTTGAGGGAAGGCTCAGTGCCCGATTGTTGAGAGGTTGACCAACTCCTTATGATGCACGGGCGGAACAATGGAAAGAAGCTCAAGGCGATTCGGATTATCAAGCATGCAATGGAGATCATCCATTTGTTGATCGACCTAAACCCCATTCAAGTCATTGTTGATCTTTGTTATCAATAGTGGGCCAAGGGAAGATGCCACCCGTGATCGGGTCACCGGAGTTGTAAGGAGGCGGCTATTGATATCTCTCCACCGCTGCGTCGTGTCAATCGGCTATTTATCTGCTCTGCCACAATCGTGCCCATGAAAGTGCTTTCAGGAACATCAAGACCATTGTTGAGTGCCTTGATGATGAACTTATCAATGCAACCAAAGGATCTTCAAACAGCTATGCTATCAAAAAGAAAGACGATATTGAGAGAGTTGCCAAGGCTAACCGTTGAGAGGTGAAGTTTGAAGTTTCTGGAAAAATGGTGTTGTATGCACCTGGTCTATTATCTTAGAGATAATTACAGTTAACACCCCAAACTATCCAGGTTTTTACACTTTGCCACCTCAACTTTACGAAATTTTGCACTTTGCCTAAATTTCCAGATTTACCCCTAGTTTCATGAAAGTTGGTTTTCAGTTTACCCTCTAAACTTTGAAGTTGTTGCACTTTACCACCTAGTCGATAAATTTCATTGCAATTTTCAATTTTACTCCTCATGATCTTTCGATCCTTGAAAATGGTATCAGAGCCCTAGGTTTGTTAAGAACTTTTAGTTAAATTTATTATATTTATGTAATTAACAATTGGTGAGGAGAAATTACTCCGAGATTATGGATCCGAACCAATGTCCGAGATGTACCCTTTACAGACATATATCGTCAAATATTGACGATGTATGCACAAGAACACCTTGACCAGGTTTCATATTGGGAATACCAACATGAAGAAAATGAATGAAGCAGGAGCCGACGGGGAAACCTTAAGGCAATGCAAAATGCGAGTAGAATATTATAGGCAGTTCTGGATGCTTAACCAGACCCTATATGTTCACTTGATGAACCTTCAAGAAACGGTTCATGAAATTTCCCATCGAAACAATGATTCCCGATGGAGTACCGAGTGGAACGAGATACTTCCCGAGACAAATCTAAGATCTCCAAGATCTTAGAGAAATCCGAAAGACGGTGCATAATTATGGCAACCGCCATATTCATCTACCAAAGACAAGTTCATCGATCCAGAACCAGGATGGAGACGATGGTGAAATATCGTAAAGAAACTCTTGAACTCCTTCATGATATTCGAAACGAGTCAAGAACCTGGAGGACAGGCCGAGTTCATCCGGAGGAAGGAAACGTATTGATTTTGGGACGGTACCCTATTTACACCAAAAAGGAAACCAATCGGTTATACGAAAGATGACAGATGAGGAAAAGCTCATTGCCCTAATCAAAGGAAAATCCATCAAAAATTAAAAAAGATGGATATTGAAAAGATGAATCTTAAAGATCTACATGACTGGCGGAATCCTTCATGATTAGGTATTGTAGATTTAAAGATGAACGCGGTGAGGAATCGGCTTTGGTTACCTATGATCCACAAGGTAGACCAATTCCTCCACCACCGCCACCGCTTAATCCTAACGTCGAAGAAAGTGCGGGTTCACATCATGGAGCTCGAGACGAGAGGATGCCACATGCCGGGGATTTCACGACCGGGAGTGATCCACTTTCGTGGACAGGAGGTCGAAACCCTCTTGCGGGAACTGCACAACCTACCGGAAGGCCGAATGTTTATCGACGCCTTATGGAAGATCGCACTCGACCCAATACATCCGTATGGGTTGATGTTAAATCGACATCCCGATTTTAAAAAGAGAAGTTCTCATTGATGAATGGGCTTCACTATGAGAATTTCAAAGAGA
The DNA here is from genome assembly GCA_016081115.2 of Rehmannia glutinosa. Classification (NCBI taxonomy): domain Eukaryota; kingdom Viridiplantae; phylum Streptophyta; class Magnoliopsida; order Lamiales; family Orobanchaceae; genus Rehmannia; species Rehmannia glutinosa. The sequence continues at coordinate 36,981,956 of CM071932.1, read as the reverse complement.
ACCCTCGATCTTACAAAGGATTCATTCATTTTACTCCTTGAAATGAGTCTTGAAGGATCGGTGAAGATTGCCTGGGATATGACCGATGCTAGTACGAAAAGTTCGGTCACATCAGGGGAATCACTTAAAGGAATTGTCGATGGTATGGCAAAACTATTCAAAATACAGTTCATCGGCACATGTTATTTCGAGGGATTAGAGGATGAAAAAAGAAAGAGATATAAACAAGCCCTCTATAGCCTTGAGTTACTGGATATTTGTCATATTGACGAATATATCAAGTTGTTCACCAATACCGGTGGAAATCCAAGATTGAGGAAAAAGAAGTCGCACGCTATTCTTTGCCAAGATTCCGAGTCCCGGAGAGAAATGCTTATCGTGAATACAAGGGTGGAGTCAAGTAGAAACTCGTGGGCGAAAAAATGTCTTTCCTAAAGGCCAAGTTATCTCGAATGGTGCTATCAAGCGACTCTGTACAAGAATTACAAGAGATTAAGAGGAATTAACAAAGCGCCCTCTATGTTGCGTGGATAATATATCCCAACAAATTGGGGAGATCAACCAAGGCGGCACAAGAAGAAGAAGGAGAGAAGCCATCCATACCACCGAGGAAGCAACAACAAAAGAAGCGGTCTTCATGGAGACCTAGAAGGTTCTCGTCAAAACAAAAGCCCGGCTATAAATCAAGGACAAAGACCAAAGACCAAGCGGAGTAGAGCCTCATCATCAGTTTCTAATCAAGCAAGTACCAAAGAAATAAATTCAGGGAGAAGAACTTTCGGTGAGCTCACACTAGAGCTAATGAAAGTTTCAAAGATCAGTAATTGCTGGACATGCGAGCAAGAGGGCATATCTCAACGGGATTGCCCAGTGACAATCAAAAATGAGGAATACGACAGGTTCGAGGCCACACCGAGAAATCGAAGAAGTCATTTATTATCGATTTAATATAGGTGTATCAATTTGAGGATATTCCCTCGGATGAAAGCATCTATGAAGAAGAGATCTATTATGATGATGGAAGTGAATACGATTCGAGGAGGATATGTCAGGATTCCTCTCTCATACTACGGTATCTCATAAGACTCTTATGAGAATTATGAAGGAAGATCCAAAGCTTCAAATCTATGATGGATTTACAATTGGAGCGATGGAAAAAGCTTTGGATAAGATTGGTTTTCGTAATAGAAAACACCAAATTATCCACAGGGTAACAACTGGAGAATTTGCCATTCCAATGGAGTTTACCGGGAACCTGATCGAGATGCAGTTGGTCCCTATTAGAGAAATCCAGGAGATCAAAAGCAGAGTTAAAAGAGAAGTTGCAAATACACTCTCATAGATTCATATCGGAGCCATAAGAGTTATTATTAAAGCAACATTCAAAGAAGGAATAGATTCGCCTCTCAATCTTGCTATCTTTGACAAGAGAATCTCGCATCTCAAGGATTCATGCCTTGGAGCGGTTACAGGAAATTTGTATGCGAAATTGGCATTTAATGTCTATCCTAGAATTGCATACAATTTGGGAGATCGAGACTTCAGTAGAGTCCTAACCCTTCATCAAGATTTCAAAAGAGTCGATTTGATGAAAGAAGGAAACAGGCCTTACTCGATCACATACAAGATTTCCTATGCTCTCTCAAATACCCATCATTCCGAAGTATTCTTGAGAAAGGGATTTATTGAAGTCCCAAGAATCTTTGAGGACTTTGCCAGGGTGGTGTTACTGAAATCATTGAATCTCCAACTATTAAGGAGATTGATATGATAATTCAAGATCAACCAGTCTTCAACAAAAGTCGAGTCTCCGAGTTGAGCCTAGAAGGATGTCTTTCGGCAAAGAAGAGAATGGTGAGTAGCGTAGCCGTTGGGAAGAAAGGAGACCAAGTACGATTCAAATAGCGCATCCCCGATGTTTTTAAAACAAAGAGAGAGCTGAAATGTCCAAAAGGATGGCGAGAGGTTGAAGTAATATTCGACATCACTCAAAAAGATAACATTTTTCCTTGTGATGTTTTGTATTATCTCCAACAACCAATCGTTGGAAGGTATCAAGGAAGCCTCAAGATAGGAGAAATTGAGCTTACTATCACAGAGTTGCGGGAAAGATCCTGCAACAATTAATACCGGGAATTGAATTTCTTGAGGAGCATAAACCTTGGGAAAGATTACAAGACGGAATGGAGTTCACATTGGCTAATAAAAGATACAGAATCAGATGACCACTAGTCCATTCTCCATATATATTTCTATTGGAATGTTATATGATGAATACAAAGCCGAGTATTTCATTTTGCTATATTGATTCAAAGTGTTGGAATATGTATCTTGCAAAGCGATGTTTTTCCTAAAGAAATTGGAGAAGATTTACCGCTATTGCAGAAGAGATTTCTCTAAAAGGATTCTTATCCTTAATAGGGGAATTAAGCAAGCAGAAATCATGATCGGAGGCGCAGGCGGTACCCCATGGTACAAAGTGAAAACGCCACCACTCTATTTCCATGATACAGGTGCAGATGTTTTACTAGGAAACAACTTCCTACAAACATTCAAGAGATTTACACAGGAGAACGAGACAAGAAGACTTATTTTCACAACTTTATGTGATCATAAGATTATTGTCCAAAGACTGCGGGAAGCATTTTACAGAAAAATGCCTATTACTTTTCGCAGCAAGCGTGGTGATGAAGCCAAACTCCGCAATCCAAAAATGGCGGATCGAAGGAAATTTGGTGAAGCTTTATTATCCTATAGACAATTTGGTTCCAGTCAGAAGGATCAGAAGATATGGGATAATAACTTGTATTCATTCAGAGTACAAGAAGAACAAGTTACTCCAGAAGCCATTGCAGAATTATGGATGAGTCTAATGGAGAGTCCGCAGAGTGACATGACCCTAGAAGAACAAATATCACTCGAGGATATCAAGAAGAAGATCCAAAGGAATTACAATGAAGATCCTTTGGCTTGGTGGGATAAGAACGAGCTTAAAGCTTCCTTAAAGGTTAAACCTGGAAAGGAGTACGAGTTCGTAAGATTCAAACCAATCCTTATGAACCAGGCGGATCGTGAGGATATGTAGAAGATACTTAAGGAACATCTTGACCTTAAGCTAATTTCACCAGGAGTTTCTCCATATAGCAGTCCAGGGTTCTTAGTCAGAAACCATGGAGAAATCAAAAGAGGAAAGTTAAAACTTGTTATTAATTACAAGGAATTAATAACATTTTGGAGTTCGACGATACTATATCCTGCCAGAGAACATCCGGTTAACTATATCAAAGGTGCCAAGATATTCTCAAAGTTCGATTGCAAGTCTGGATTCTACCAGATTAAGATGGAGGAAGAAAGTAAGAAGTTTACAGCTTTCTCTACACCACAGGGACACTATATTTGGAATGTGATGCCTATGGGATTGGCTAACGCACCCCAGATATATCAAAGAAAGATGGATAATCTTTTCAAAGATTATTTCAGTTTCATGTTCGTGTATATCGACGACATTCTAATCGCATCAAAGAACATGAAGGAGCATCTCAAACATTTGGAAATATTTTCAGATGTTTGTCACAAAGAAAGATTAGTGCTTTCCGAAAAGAAGGCGGTAATCGCAACAAGACAGATTGAATTCCTCGGAATTGAAATCGATGAATCTGGAATTATTCTACAGAATCATATTGTGGAAAAGATACAGGATTTCGTGATACACTAAAAGACAAGAAGCAACTTCGAGTTTTAAGGAGTTGTTAATTTTGCTTTGGAATGTTTATTAACAATCTAGCATACTACGAGAAGGTGTTTAACCCATTACTTAAAAAAGATGCAAGATTCAAATGGGAAGATGAACATCAAGAAGGAATTAAGCAACTTAAAGAAGTTTGTAAAAAGCTTCCAAAACTTGTGATTCCCAAGACGAGGATGAATCGGTTCTTCACACGGATGCCATGATGATTGGTGGGCGGCATTTCTTACTAAGGTCACACCAAATGAAGAAGTGCCATGCGATATTGCAGCGGTTTATTCACACCCAAAGAAGCAAACAGATGGCATATCAACGAGAAAGAATTCTTTGCAATGTAAAGCTTTCTTTCAAAAAATAGCCGCATTTTTATGGCTAAGAAGTTTATTTTAAAAATTGATAATTCAAGTGTCAAGGCTTTTCTCAAAAATAAAATTGAATCAAAACCGTAAAAGGCTCGATTTTAGATGGCAAGTGAATGACAATATTATGATTATGATATTGTCATTATAAAATCTCATTAAAATATTCTTGCAGATTTCTTGACACAAGATGGAAGGACGCGTTCTTCGATCAAGTCCTTAAACGAGTAAGACATCTCGGGGAAAACCTGGAGAGTCTAGAACGAGATTTTGAGACGCTATGTCTCAATGCGAGGAGTGTTTGGGCGACTTCAACAGTGACGAAAACCGTTTCTAGTCAAATACGAGCATGCATGCCGCCGCTCAAGGACAATTGTTCTTAGCACCGCAAGGGCCTCTCTTCCCAGCCGCATCTCCTACGGTGCAAAAAGGGGCCGAGAGAGTACGGGCTCTAACCCGGAGGTTATGGATTCAAGTACCATAATCACAAGTGTTGCGGTGATGCATCCCCGAGGTGTACAAATCAGAATGTTGAAGCTCCGGTGTCACAACCCGAGTCTTCAAGTCAACCCAAAGACTGGGTAAAATAGGAGAGTTGAATCTTAGGCCACCCGACAGCAAATCTAAGGTTCAAACCGACGAAATTAAGATTTCTCCTATGCTGGGTATATCGCAGGCAATGGGAGAAACTAGTTACAAGACAAGGTATTAACCCGGAGAAAACAATGGTTGATATCTCGTGCAAGTATCCTGAGTTTGGATGAAACCAGGAAGTCATCCAAATGAAATGCAGAATGGTATACTTTTGGAGCTTTAGCTTCAATCTATACCGTGTCACCAGATTCCCGAAATCTCAAAATTACCGAAATGGATTGGGGGAAGCGATTTGAGACTGGGCCAATAATCCACACTTGGCCGAGGAGATATTTTGGAATTGTATTTTATCGGTGCGGCTCCTGAACCAAATAAGAAGAAAGGCTTTAATGAAGCTTTTCATTTCATCAAGCTAAGAAGACCGGATGGAAATGCTTTAAAATATATTAAGCGGCTTCACCTGAAGAAGGACCATGTTAGTAGGAGCATTTTCTCAAGACGAAGCTTCTACCGGCATTTGCATGGGGTCTTTGGGTTTGTCTAATCGAAATGGACAAAGTCAAATATCCATTCAAGTTCTTCCGCACGGCGAATGGATCTTTTCTCTTGAATTCGATGACCGGATCAACCACGGGGTTTGCGTAAGAACTCTTCGAGACCAAAAGAAGAATTCTCTGGGAAAACAAGATTCTCGCAAGCAAAGAAACTTACCGAAATTCTCAGAACATGGTGCATGTTGGTCGTTGGTCGACCGGATCTCACAAGCATGCCCGAACAAAAGGAACCCGAGTTTGGGAAAGGATTCCACCCAAACCCGACCGACAAGATCATGCACTGAAAGAATAAGGGCCCACCACAAGACGCTGTTATCCTCGGGGACCACGTAAACCAAATTTTTAAAAGATTCCCGACAAACATCACATGGGTTGAGTCACGGAGAAAACGAAACCACCGGGCGAGGCAATAATGTGGGATATGACGTAAGCGGTGGCGTCATATATATCGGAAGATTTGAAGTCCGCCTTTGAAGTCCGTACTTACCTCTATAAAATGCAGGATTTGAAGGAAGTTTAGGACATCGAACATTTTCCTTAGTTTTCTTACAATAAAATCTGAGTGAAAATTTGTAATATTTGGAGTGTTCTAGTTTTAAGTTTTATGTATTTACGAGTGCAAGCCTCGATTATGAGAGGCTAAACCAAACTTCTCTCCTCCCAAAGGAGATTACTAATGTAATAAATATTTCTATAAGTTCTTAATAAAAAGAGGCTTTCTGCTTCAACATGTGTTCATAATGTACTATTAATTCATCCCGTTTAAGAATTACTTATACGCCTGGAATAGGAAACGAACCAAGGCCTTTGCCGTTTAGTCAAGGAGTCGGATAACTTGCGATCATCTTCCCGAGGTGAGGTTGAACAGGTGAGGAGCCGTTTTGTCAAAAGATCTGGGGGCGGTAATTTTCCGATTGGTGGTGTTGCGAGCCATCTCACCCGAGTTGTTTCGGTCAAAGAAGGTATGAATTTTAAGGGATTTATTAATTTTACGGAAGCATGTTGGGCCTGATATGGTCGTAATGGACTATGTTCATTTTCAGTCTATAGACCTAATTTGTATACGGATTTATTCTTGAAATAAGAATTTTGACTAAAGTATGTCCTGTTGAGTTTATAGGCTGGAAACCTGACATGATCCATTTAAAACCTCTGAATAGAGACTGGATCTAAGTAGGTGTAACAATGCCACGAACAAAACAAGTGACAGAAAATAAGAATTCTCGTTTCTAAAAATCAAAAACAAATTGATTATGGAGAAAAATTTTCATGTTTAATGATTAATGTGATAAATTTATTATTATGTAGTAGATTGCCACAAAATAGAGTTTAAAGGGATAACTGGAACTATTGTTTTAAAAGGATAAAACCTAGGGGCAAAATTGTCCATAAGGGGCGAAGTGTAATAATTTTCATAGTTCAGGGTGCAAAGTGTCGCGAATGAAAGTTTAGGGGGTAAAGTATAAAAAGGGGTAAAGTTGGGGTGGTTAAATGTAATTATCTCATTATCTTATTACATTCGCTTTAGGAGCTACTACTAAAATAGTGGTTAATGTCAGCAACTATGAATTCGTGAAATGTTTTTTGCCTGTCTGCAATACATGCAGAACCTTGAGTTTTATTTTGTCTGGTCTTTAATTTTGTTGAGAAATGAACTTGGTGGTTTACATTTTTTATATAATTGCATCTTTGAACTTACAATTTATCAGAAACCTTAATTTGGAGTGATCTATCCTAAAAAGCAGCATCATATAGGTATACAAGTGAAATACGAATGTAAAGGAATTGTTGGAGAAAAAATATTGCTTCTTTGATATTATTTTTATATGAATGATTTTGCACTTATGTTTAATTTATGTAAAGTAAAACTATTTCATATTTTTCAAGGGAAAAATTTCATTAACAAAATAGAAACAACAACACTCAAGAAGTCTATAGGAGCTCTATGAAAGACACATGTAGCTAACAAATGAGCCATCCAATTACAATCATGAGAAACAAAAAAATCTTAACATCATTACCTACAAGAGCAATCAAAGATATGATATCATGGACAATATATGACAAGACTCGTCCTCGATGTGAGGATCCCGATCGGTAATAGCAACAATAAGAGTAAGAATCGGTCTACGAATTGGACAATCAACCCCAAGCTACAAATTCTAGGCCGACTCGGAGGCAATAACTTCTGCATGAAACACATCAAACAAGTCTGAATCTTTCTTGCTAGACAAGTATAAACCATCCTTGAATAATCACGAATGACTAACTCGACACCTATAAGTTTAGATTCAGCCATGATCAAGCATCCACATTTAATTTCATATCTCCCCATGCGTCGACACAATGAAGTGCGTCTTTAAATAGGAGTGTCCTACAATATATGGGATGAGATTTTACCCCATATTTGACAGCATACAAGGTAGGACTTACCACTCAAGAATATCTTGTGGACAAAGCCATTTATTATTAAACAAGACAATATTACGGAAAACCACAATGCCCATAAGATCATCACAAAGATTTCCATATCCGAGATGTTAGGGAGTTACATACTTTGCCATGCAAAAATTAGGGAAGGAAGAGACCTTCAAGCTACGAACCAGGCTACCAAACACATTCTCGCTCCCATAAAACTAAACTCTTACGCCTCTCAAGGCATGTTAAATGGTTTTGATAAAAAACCACATCTATTGCCAAAAGGAGAAAAGTAGTGCCTCATTTTTGTAACTCCATAGCGCAAGGAAAAATACCAAGAAAAGCACGTCAAAAAAATTTGATTTTACAAGGAATTCTTAAGCTCGACACTCTACCCCAACGTTCGAAAGATCCAAATGTGAGGAATAGAAGAGGAGAGAGCCCATTGTAAGAAACCTTATACCTGATCGAATCGTGTAGACCTCGGCCTCTCATAATGCCAAATGAGTTTGTCCCGATGTTGTTATTTCAAAGGAAATTTTCAAAGTATGTTCAATATCACGTTGCCACATAAACTTGTTAATGATGCTAAGATTTCATTGGTGATTAGCAATTAAATCAGCCACACGAATGGGGGACAATCATCTACAACTAGTGAAATAGGTTTTAACATTACATGTCTTGGAAAAGTTAACAATGATGTGTCAAACATAAAAATGTGCCATGCATGTTTAGTGAGAAGGGTTTTGTTGAAAAGTTATCATTACCCGCATACTGAGAATCTCACCACATGGTTTTTGAAGTACCTACGGATCGACCGACGTAATCGAAAGATGCTCATTGGAATAGGTCGTTGTAGCTTGGCCATCGCATTAATCAATATTTCTATGTCCTCATCTATAGTGACGGAGAAAATTCACCCTTCTTCACAGGCCGAAAAACATCCATCGGTGTCACCTTCATTGCAAACGTAGGGATGGAGTCCTCCTTGTAACTTATATTAATTATATTTTTATTTAATGTAAAAAACAAAGGGGTCGAGGACTGGGACTTTTATAGTTCATTTTTCTACATCGAATATCTGCAATTGTTAAGGTATGAAGTTTTATATTATTTGTTTGTATTTAATATTTCTTAATTGTATTTCATTAATTTTAATATAATTCAAGAGAAAATAAATTCATATAAATCAGGGGCTATAAAAAAACGTTCGAGATCAAAAGTATCCTCGAGCGAACCTGCAACACTAGATGCAATAACTGGTCAGTCGGAATAAAAAGAGAAAATTAATAAATTAACTATTGTGTGCTAAGGTTAGCATAGATAGCTTAACACAAAATAAAAAAAAATTCGGACGGCAAATTTTCTCCATGAATTCTTCGTTCGATTTTCGCTTTCCGCCGTGCGTTTTTCTTTAATTATTCAGTCATGGATGTCATCGATTGTTTGTTATTCCCATCGATGATCTTCTCTACGATCTACTTTGGATTTCCATTCGAAACAGACCTCAACAACTAGGGTTGCGAAAACTCCATCAACGGCGTGTGCGAAGGACAACAATATCAGCGTATGCTACCTTCTTTCTCATTCATACAAGACCGACGTGCTGCTCAATATGAATTGTTCTAAACTAGATATTGAAGATGCCTCATGCCCTAGGGTTTTTGCTGGGGTTTATCATAGCCCTACGCTAAACCCTAATCCCATCGCACCTCCTCCTCGTTACCTCTAATGTAGATTTGCATGAAGATCTCTACGCGTTGCACAACTCTATGACACAACATAATGAAACTTTCGTTGTTCATTATGCAAACCCTAACCTAAACCCTAGATCGGATGTTATGCCTCCTACTAGGGTTTTTACTAAGATCTCAGTGATTTTAATAAATCGAACTAATTAATGAAAAGAGTTTGTGAAAATTCAAAGAAGGCTTGTGAATTGAGAATTTTTATATTCGGCTATTCTTCATCTTCGGGTTCTCATCGTTGAATCATCTTCATTAGATCGGGGCTGCATGCACAATGACCAACAAGTCCTTCTCATCCTGCGTAGGCTGCGTGTTCCTGGGCGGGCTAGACAAGCCCCGAAGATCGTGGAAGTTAATTGGAAAAAACCCCTTCTGGGATGGATCAAGGTGAATACGGACGACAGTTCTTTCGGGGGGCGCCAGGAAGTCTCACAGCTTCCGGGGTTTTCTGGAATTGTAGAGGTTTCTTTCGGGGGTGTTTTGTGCATCGTTGTGGTGCGGGTTATGCGTTTGAAGCTGAATTGGTCGCAGTAATGTGGGCAATTCACTATGCTTTTGTGAAGGGATGGACACAACTTTGGCTGGAGTCGGATTCGATGTATGTGGTGAATTTGCTGGAGAAGAGATCTGTTGAAGTCTCATGGCGTCACCTTAGCAAATGGCGTTACACTTTTCATCTTCCATCAAGATGGATTTGGTGGTCTCACATATTTTCCGGGAAAGCAACCGGGTGGCAGACATGCTGAGCAAGAAGACGGACTATGGTACATGGTGGGGCATTCCGCCAGAGGAGCTCGCACATTATCTCACTGATGACTATGTTGGCTAGTCCAATTATAGGTTTGTTAGCTAGCGCGTCTTGGATTCCTGTATCTTTGTTTGGATGCATTTTTCCATTATGGAGGGTACTCTTTTTCCTACCAAGGGTTTTCCCCACAATGATGGGTTTTACCTTGGGAGGTTTTAATGAGGCCCCAACCATTCAGCCATTTGGTCGGCTTGTGACCATTTCATTTTATTTTCAATTTTATTTACAGGCTTATTATTTTGGCTACCTGATCAGCCTGTGATCAGGATGACTCTCTTTTTCATTTTTATATATCTTTCTATTTATTTAAACAAATTGAGAATTTTTATATATATGGAAAATTTGAATAAAAAGTAGAAAACTGTTATTACCTTATAGTTCTTGGAAATGTGGTGTAAATATTTTGTATGAGGTTATGAATATATATATATATACACACACACACACTAATGAGTAATACTTACCCCTAACTTAGCTCTATTTTTTTTAATACGTTGAGAGTAGTGGTTGGAGGGCAGGGGATAAATTTAGCTCCTAATTTACTTACCCCTAAATTAGCTCCATTAATAAAGCCTAAATTAGCCCTTAAAATAAACCCCTAAATTGTCCCATAAACTAACCCCTAATTTAATTGTGAAATTATGAATACTATTACTAAAGTTAGAGTTATCACATTCTACTCTCCTTAAATATAATTTCATCCTCGAAAATCGATATCTTACCTGGAATTGAAAAAATTGGGTACTTGACACGAATTTCCTCTTCACGCTCACAACTAGCTTCATTTTTGTCATGGCGTCTCTAATGTACTTTAAGCATAGCAACATCTTTATTTCTCAAATTGTGAATCTTGTATTCCAAAACAGCTTATGGTGCTTCCTCATAAGTTAAGTCATTGTTGATTGTTAGATCCTTTTATTTCTCGATATGACTTGGATCATGAACATAATTCCTTAGCATCGAAACATGAAAACATTGTGCACATTGGACATACTAAATGGTAATGCTAGCTGATAAGCTATATCTCCAACTCGTATAAGGATTTCAAATGGTCGATATATCTCGGCTTGACTTTCCCTTTTCACCAAATAGAATAATACCTTTGATAGAGCTACTTTTAAACAAACTTTTTCTCCTTCATCAAACTCGTATATGTTTTCCCCTCTATTAGCATATGACTTTTGCCTTTCTTTAGCCATCTTGATTCGATATTGTATCATAGCTATCTTTTCTATGGTTTGCCAAATCAATTCAGGCCCCAAAATGTTTCTTTCACCAACTTTGTTCCAATAAAATGGTGATCTACACTTTCTTCCATACAATGCCCCATATGGAGCTATCTCGATAGTCACTTGATAACTTTTTTTATAAGCAAACTCCACCAAAGGTAATAATATTTCCCAATTACTTCCAGAGTCGAGCACACATGCTCTCAACATATCTTTAAATATTTGTATAGTTCTTTCGGAATGTCCATCTGTTCGCGGGTGATAAGCCATACTAAATCTTATCTTTGTTCTCAAGGCACTTCATAGACTTTTCCAAAACTTAAAAGTGAAACGTGTATCTCTGTTTGAAACAATTGATATGGGAACTCTATGAAGTTTTTCCATCTCCTCAATGTAAATTTGTGCATATTGCTCCATACTGAACGACATCTTAACAGGTAAGAAATAAGTTGACTTTGTTAACCGATCTACTACAACCCATATCGCCCTCTTTTTCCTCGACTTGGATCGATGGTGAAGCCTTTACCACAAAATCCATAATTATGTGCTCCCATTTCTATTCGAATGTCTAATGGTTTGAGCAAACAGACGGTCTTTGGTGGGGTGGATGTACTTTTTTAGGAGCTTATCGGCTCTCTAATGACTTTTTTAGAGCTTATAAGCTCTTTTGAAAAAAATTACCAAACATATTTTAAGAGCTTATAAGCTCTTACACATCTTATAAGTTGTTTTTAAAGAGCTTATAAGCTCACCAAACACTCTCTTAGGATTATTTGTTTTTCTTTTGGAGGAGTTTATTTGTGATTTTAATTGGTCTTATTTATAAGTCTTAGGGTTGACAATATTAGTCATGTAACTTCTTTTGTGCCACTTTCGGTCCTTGGTGATTTTATTCTTTAGTAAAATAACAATTTTAGTCCTATAACTTTTAAGAGTCATATATGTATTTTGGATATTTCGAGTATGTCTTGGCTAAATGGCAAGGATATTTTGGGAACAAATAAAATATTAAAACATCCGGTTGGGACTTGGACTAGAATTGCACAATTTAGAACTTATGGGATCAAAATTGCACATAATCAAAATCTTACGAGACCAAAATTGCACATGTTAAATATAGGAATGGCAATTTCGACCCGCCCTACCCCCGTGATCTACCCGTGATCTTGGGGCGGGCGACCTGTACTGCCCACCCCGCCTATAACTTTTATTTTTAAAATATATTTTAATATATATTTTGCATATATAATATATATTATAATATAATTTTTAAGTATTTTTGTATTATATCTAACATTTATAAATTGATAATAATAACTTTTGTAAATAATATTTTATAAATATATTAAAAAATATTTTTTTCATTTTTGAATTTAGCTTAATTTAAAATGGGGCGGACGGGTCGACCCGCCCCACCTCACGACCAGCGGTGGGTCGACTGTCATGTCTCGTTCTAGGCACGGGCGCGTCGGTGAATCGATTTACGATGTGAATTCGGCGGTCGTCCCACTGCTTACGCCAGCCTCTTGACTTTTCCTTCCCTTTCGGGAACTACGTTAGCCGTGCCACCTGGGTGTGCGAGAGAGTGCGTCAGATCTTTGCTCGAACCAATCCTCGGACGTGGGAAATGGAAATAAAAGCTTTTTTCGATCAAGACGGAGTCCTGGATGGAGAAATTTGGGAAGACATTAGTGAAGCGGTCATCCCTAATTAAATATTTATATAATCAAAATTGTAGTCCCCTATAATGATTAATTGCAATTCAGACTTTTTTAAATAAACAATATTTTTACAACGATTCATAAACAATTGTGTTTATATTTCTAAAAATAAAAATAGACAACGTTTTAGTAAACTGTTGTCTTAGGTCTGAAAGAACTGTTGTCTAGAAAAACGAGCGCTAATAGACAACTGTTTAAAGCTTTGTTGTCTTAGGCCTGAAAAAATCGATGTCTTAAAGAAGAAAGGTGCGGACATAGATTACGGTTTATACAAATGTTGTCTTATGCCCAAAAAATTGTTGTCTTTATTAAGAAAAGGGCGTAAATAGACAACAGTTTTAAAACATGTTGTCTTAGGTGTTTGACAACTAATGTGCTAATAGACAACGGTCAACATGAATACCGTTGTCGATGCGTCAAACACCAACAATTTAACGTATAACCGTTGTCTTTTATGTGGTGTCTTTCATCAATTTTCTTGTAGTGCGTCTATATCTACTAATCCATGTCTTCATCTTCCTCCGGATCTTCTTCCCAATCTTTCTATGAGTTTTCCTCCGGGTATCCTTCCGGTTCCTCATCTTCTGCCATAGCCTCATTGTTCAAAAAACTCAAATCCATTTATCGATAACGTGGGCAACAAACGTCTTGTAGTTGATTTTGGGTCGGTCATCAATCTCGTCATACTCCAATAATAAGCCATAAAGCTTTTTAGCCTTGATATTTCAAAAACGAGGGTAAGATATCAATCACTCTACGGGAGGCAGTGGATTCGTTTGGAGCATTGATGACATTTCTCACATTGTACCACAACCTGGTGAATTTTGACTATATATTCTCTAATGTTGTCCCCCTCCTCAACCGGTGAAATAATGATTGGTAGTTATTATTATATTATTCTTTCTTGCATTGTGTCGAGTTCATGCCATCTATATATGTGCATTTGCAACCATAATTTAATATTTGTTTTTTTTTTGAAGGAATACAAGATTTTTATTCATCTATCATATAAAGTGGTATTATATATCTAAAGCAGAATATAATAACATGGAATCATAATAATAACATGACATAAATGAGCATATTGATACAAATATTGTATAATATAACTTGCATTAATGATTCTCATACCTTGAGGAGATCGACAAGATATGATGGAGGTGGATGTTATTACACCATTTTATCTTATACAAAGTTTTAGTTTTTATTATTTTAAAATAAATACTATACATTTTTATTTTCATCAATATTGTTTAACAAGCCTGCAGAAATGTAGACATGTTTTGATACCACATCTGTAATGACCCAATTTTATGAAAATAAGGTATTCTAAAAATATTATTAAGAAACACGAATTTTTGAATTAAAATGAGCCCAATAATTACCAAAAAGATGATTTAAAATTTCTAATCCTTAAGAAAATAATAATAATTCATCTTCCAAATTAAATATGCAACAATAATCCCAAGCATAAAATGAAAAAAAAAATTAAAGTCATAGATCCAAAATTCAATCTAATCATAATTATTTAAAATATAAATATAGAATGATTTATTCCACCATCCACATATTATATCTCTGTAGGACTCCTCAACCTAAATGATAATAATAATAAGGTCGAGCTTTAACTCTTGCAGTAGGGACACGTTTGTCAATATTTAATATAACATAATAAGCATTCACGCAATTACAATAATTAATTTATTAATTTTTTCATTTTCTCTAGATCGATTCTTTGCGATATAGTCTTTGCCGGGTTCACCCCGATGATATTTTGATCCCGGATCCTTTTATGGCCCCTAACTTATATGGATTTATTTTCTCTTGACATGTATTTTAATTAATGAAAGACAATTATGAAACACTAAATACGGACAAATAATATAAATCCCTACTACCTTAACCATTGCATATTTCGATGTAGAAAAATAAACTATAAAAGTCCTAGTACTCGATCCCTTCGTTTTCTACATTAAATAAAATTATAATTAATATATTTTTAATAAATCGAACTAATTAATGGAAAGAATTTGTAAAAATTTGAAAGAAGATTTGTCAATTGAGAATTTTTATATATATAGAAAATTTGAATAAAAAGTAAAAAAATATTATTACCTTATACTAATGAGTAATACCACCCCCTAAATTAGCTCCATTAATAAAGCGTAAATTAGGGCCTAAACTAACCACTAAATTATCCCCTAAACTAACCCCTAATTAATTGTGAACTTAGGAATAACATCACTAAATTAGAGTTATCACAACTACAAACCTAACCGACTGATGAAATAAAATGGCCCAGTGGTCTGAGCAAAAGAAATCCAGATTCTGGATTTTAAAACCACTGTAATGATCAATCCAATTCTGAGAACCCAAGAATTTATCAACCTTTCCAAATTATTGTTCGAATTAGATAAACTCCTCGACTAGGTAAAACACAGACCATCCAACCCCAAATCCATCATATTGCAATCGTTAATAGCGTCTTGGAATTGAGAAACACTCTACTGATTGATACCCAATCCCCATGTTCATAATTGTAACACCCCGAATTTTAAATTGCTCGTTTGGTCAAAATATTTAAACTCTATGGGTATTAAAATAGCATTGTGTGATTCATTTTATTAATTAGAACTAGTGTTTGACGTTGCGATGCACGGGATGTTATTTATTACGAGAAAATGAATGTTTATGGAATGCACAATATACATGTAATATAAAACATGAAAATA